>LJZU01000317.1:0-49994 GCA_001513805.1 Davidsoniella virescens | reverse complement strand
CCCCCCCCCCCCCCTTCTTTCATAATCTCTTGGTTTTATTACTTGTGAATTCCAGCCCAGCGAGACAAATCGATAACAAACAAAAGTAAATGTGATAGAACTTGGGAGAAAACAATGGGTAACGAAAAAAATGTTACCTGATTGAGGTATCAACCAATCTTCAATGGTCGTCTAGACCCAGTGGAACTAGGCATAATCAACATCTATGCTGGCCAAAGGAACAGCAAGTGATAAAGCATAATATTCTTTATAGACCAGATACCCAACCTAAGTAAACATAATAGTTATATATCCATCCATGCTAAGAAAGATGGAGTGTATGTATCTATAGTAGCATCGTCATCAGGACAGACGTGAAGCCATCGAGATACAAACTAGTTTTCTATAAGGTTGCAGTCCCTCTGAACAATATTTCTTCAAAGGTAGTGTAGCAACTTAATAGGCACCATAGCGTTGTTTGAAGAGAACAATCACCAAGTCCTTCGTTGGCTGGGAATGTTACATTTTGATGTAAGCCAATGACATAGATAAAATGATCTATCTATATCTCGTTCACTGCTTGATGGAAATTACTACATATAGAGCGGCTAATGGATAATAGCATGAGAGGTAAAGGAGAAAAGAAACTATTGAATAGGCTACTTACAGCGAGCATAGCGTGTTGGATACACTCCCTATAGGAACATGGAATTATCACCCAAATCTCCTTTATCTCCGTCAATAATATTGGCAGACTTATATCGATTCGATAGATGTATGCAGTCAGTGATATAGAAAGTCTTAAGAAACAAATAGACTGAAATCAATGATGCTGCCGTAATAAGCCAATTTAAGATGATAAGCGAGGTGTGTCTATTTATGTTCGCTAGCATCTTGCCGTGAGTTTTATCACAAAGAGACTGCATGTACGTATCTCAATCCAGTCCGCTTGTTACCATGATGCTCGTGACATTGTATGCAGTTCCCATGACTTTATCGAGAGAGTCATGTAGATTTTGCAAATATCGTGTTTCGTCCTCCCTCCCTCCTCCCCTCCACGACCTCCCTCTTTTCTCTTTTCTTGAATGAGGTCTTCTGTTTCCCTTCAATATTGACGTTCTTCTCCCACGCAAGTCAATCTTCTCGTTCGCTTGCCTTGCGTAGATCGGCCTCGACTTCTTATACCATCATGATATATGCCCGCAATTCTAAAGGCAATGTGGGTGCACAAGGCTTGAAAGCTAACCCTAAACTAGATAGGCGACAAGTAACTGTTATGTCTTTGAACTAGATCCAAATGTTCTTTTTGGTATCACGTGTCCAAAGGCAGAGAGGAATCTTGAGATATTCTCTTGGGTAGCTTCCAACCAACATGTTGGCATAATCATACAATTATTGATCTAACAGCACATATCGAGATGTCTAGGGTTTGGTCAAGATTAAAGATATTTTTTTTAATCCCTTAATTTTATATAGCTATGAAGATATGATAAAGAAGTTACCATGTAGTTAAAATTGAGGTTTATTGATAAACAAGTAGCTCCTTCCTTACTATCAATCAGGGTTAGTGTTATTCAAGCCCTCAACTTCACACACTCAATATTTTTACTATCGTGATAGTATACGGAAACTACTACGAGGGCCAAGTATCCATGATATATATCACGCTATAGAATAGAGTATGATAATTTAAAAATAAACACATAGTTTTTGACTCTTACTTGACGTCTCACCCGTGAACTTAAAATAAAGATCACCGTTCCATCCACTTGACATGGAAGCATGTTTCCGTGATCATCTCATCGAAAACTTCATTGCGCTAAGAGATTATATTGAGCCATGGATTTCCATACAACCGGCCTACTTCGAAACCAATCTTTACGCAATCAGCCACAAACAACCCTGAGTGACGCCACAAGCTTCAGTCAGCACTTTGCTCGGCGGAAACCACAGCCCAAGAACTCCAAGTCAATGATAGAAAATAGATCGCTAATAGACGCTGATACGTAGGTTGATACACATGTATCACTGTGGTGTGCATTCACTGAGTATGTTGAGCTGACAGATCATTTATAGACCGTTACCGAGCATCGAGACTGTACCCGATACGGCATCTGCAAGCACACCAGAAAGTATCCGAGAGATCTTTGATTTCGGATTTGACGAAGAAACACCGAGCACTCAAATTCAGCCGCCTATCGTGATAACAAGTAATTATAGCTCCAGTACCATCCATACCACTTTAAGGGGTGTATATGACTGATTAACTTCATTAGAAACCGTAAAAAAATCCAATGAGAAGAAGCTCATGTTCACGGCTAAACCAAATCAAGAAGCGGTGCGCGAGTTAGCGGCTCAGTTCACCTCGCCTAATAAGAGTTCGAATATTTCTGCTAGTGCTACTAGTGACACGGCCTTCCGATGCTGCGATGGATTTGAAGGTACCGAAGTCGTCCCAAATAGTCCAGGATTTCAGTACACTAGCAAACGTCGCAAGCATCACACACAAGCCCTCGGTTCTTTACCAACTATGAAAGGTTGGCGCTCATCGTCATCGATGCCCAAGACATCGAAGCGGAATGAAGATTCCGAGACATCCGATAGTGACCAACAAGTTGAAGATGATAGCTCTCACCATCTTTCATGTTTTGGCGAGCTTGAGTTAGGAAATTCATCTGGTCGAGAACAACCGGTCGTTGCGACATGTGATTTCAGCCCATCTATAGTTTCACGATCGGATAATGGGACTCTTCTTCAACCCCCAGTCAACTCATTTTGTCTCCATCCGTCGGGGACTATGCCGCAAGGATTCCGCGACAGGCTTGAATCTTGTCGGACAATGAGAGACATAAAAGCATACGAACACCCAGTTTCTAGCATGGTATATATACGTGCGCACCGTTCAACTAGTCTTTTTGGGCCTTTGAACATAAGCAATGACGAAGCTAGCTTGCAGGAACTCGCAACTACAAAGCTAGTCCAAGTCACATCTAACGGGGCTTGCCACCCCATTAGCAACCTCGCAGAAGATCAAGATGATAGCTATGAAGCTATCGATGTTAGCGATGCCAGTCTTATCAGCGATGAAGGTAGCATGGTCTTAGACACTGATATTTCTATGGTCTCGAACCAAGGGTCTAAAATCCAGCAAGTCAGCCCTGAGATTCTCAACTTGGCTATAGATGTTAGTCCGATGGAAATAGACATTGAGTGCAAGCCACCGGCAGACGAGACCCCGCTGTCACTCAACAGCCAAATGTTGCTGCATCTTGACGAGATTTTATATTTTTCGAAGGGTTAGCCCTAGGGAATAAAAAATTACGGTAGATCAACTTGATCGGAATTGATTAGCGAAGTTCAAAAACTAGTATATAGTCTATTATGGTATATCAAAATGGGAAAACAGTGTTGATGATGAGTCGTGTATTTAAGATGAGCCTTTATATGAATGGAAGGACACGAGACCAATCCACTATCATTACCAAATAAACAAATCGACAAAGTCAAACGAAACAAAGTATAGCAAAACAGAAACCCATCAAACTCCCCATTGCCTAGAGAATAAAGAAAATATGATGTAAAAAATCATGAATAGATGTACCGTGTAATCATATAGCAAACCGAAATAAGATAAAAGACGAAGTAAACCGACGACGGTTTGACTAACAAAACAAGATCATAGCACAATTGCCACCCACATATCTGGACAACACATGTTCAGTCTCTGCTCCCACGAGCAGCACGAGACTCATAGTCTGCAGCGTCGGCAGATACACTGCTATAATCGCTATGTCTGGACCGGCTCCGACGCTTACTTTGGCGTTTCGGTCTCGATGTAGCCTCTTCGACCACAATATCGTCATCTTCTCCATCTGTCAAATCGCTCGGGACCACGTCTTCTGGCACGCGTCTCGGTACCGGCTTGCGTTGCGGACGGCGACGATCCTGGGCAGTTTCCTCGACGGTGATGATATCGCTGTTCGTAGTAGCCGCGCTGTCCACCACAAAGGGCCGAGAAGTATGCATGCTACGGCGTTCGTCTCGCGATGCCCGAGCAGTATCGTGAGAAGATCTGATATGCGTTGACTTACGGCCATGCGGTTTTGTCGAAGTGCTACGTCGTTGATGGCCGTCATGTAGATGACTACGAGAGTCTGTATGGGCGTGAGAATACTCGTGCGTGCTTCGAGATGAGCGGTTTTGGTTATGGATGCCCAGCGGGGCCGACATGGTCATGACCGAGCTAGAGACCATGGAACCTGAGGCGGCGCGTGAGGCAGCTGCATATTCGCGGTTAACCCAGCAGTAGATGCTGAAAATGACGACGAGGAAAGCAAAGGCTACGCCGAGCACGATACCGGCGACGATTCCGGGCTTAGTACTTTTAGACGATGCGGCGTATACGCCCGGTACAGATTTGTAGGTTTCGGTGGCGCGAGGCAGGATGGCCAGAACGGCGCTGGGGATCAACATGGTTGCGTTGTTTGTTAGGCTATGAAGCGAAGTTTACTGATCCAAGGCGGATTAGCCTCGTTCGTATCCGCGGATTGCTTGTCCCGTTTTCGACAGCTTTCGAAATGAGAAGAGAGGAGAGATCAAGAGATAGAGCATGGATTTTGCTAGTATGAATCTCAATATCTAAGAGACGAGGCGGTTTTATCAGCCAACGAAGCTGGCGGCAAGCTTATCTTCGCTAAAAAAAATGAATGACTGATGTAAGAAAAGAAAAAAGAAAAAAAATTATGATAAATAAACGGTGCCCCGCGATGCGAGCACTTACTTATCAATCAAGTGACAAGAAACAATATGTAAACAGAGAGACAAAAAAAACACAGTGCCTTTTATCAGGCGTTGAATATTCAAGAATGATATTCAAGGCAACAGCTGAACTGTATGTTGACAAAAACACAAGACAAATTGACAGTTTTGAAGCAATGCAAAAGAGATTAGAAGAATAAAGAAAGAATGTGTATCGAGGAAACTAGACAAAGATTAAGAATGAAGCAAAAGGGAAACGAAAATAGCGGCAACAACTCAACGACCGAGCACCTTTCACCGTCCATAATCCATAATATACAGAGGAACCTGCGTTTACTAATACGTCTACTGTCACTGTCACGGGGATTATCTAAATCACACTCATCTTTTATTTCTTTATTATTTAAATTATTGATTACAAGATGACTTTAGCTTGACGCCTTATATGCTATAACATTCCGACGTCTAGGATTTTGTTAAAAGGCGCCGATGAACAAAAAAGCCAGCGAAACAAACTCAGTGCGCAATCCAGTAAGAACCTCTTTTAGGAAGCATGTTTTTCTTCTTACTTTTTTCTGACTGACGCTAGCTTCTTTTTTAGTTTGAGCCATGTATCTTTAGCTTTTGGTTCTTAGTTGGTTGTCATAGCTCAAGAATAGCGTAAGAACAAATATACAGGCATAGCTACAACTGGTCAAAAAAAAAGAAGGTCGATTCCCGTTCTGGACGCGCCCTTCTATTTGTGAATTCAGTGCTCCCTTTGGTAGGCATGGCAACGGATGGGCCAGAAACGACAAGGGCTTCTTCCTTTTCGTTCTGTGTTAGGGACAAATGAAGTAACTTCATCCTAACGAACTACTAATTCTTAAATAGTTAGATGTCGTACTAATAAGCTACAATATACATACAGAAAACAGAGATTTATTAGAGAGTTGTCTTTGTCAAGAATAGTACAAACCTGAATATTACTTACTCTCCGATGTCTTTTAGAAATATAACCCCAAGTTTAAACCCTGATACTGGTATTGGCACATTATCAGCATAAGATACAGAACAACACCACGTTAAGAAAGTGTCTGTGCTCTAGATTAGCCTGGTGAAAGATGTGAAACAATAGGATACGAAAATAGTAATTCAAAAACAAATAATAACGACATATAGATAGTTAGAACGAGTCAAAAAATATTCAACGTGTGCATCAACTCATAGAGCTCTTCCGCCCTATATATTAAAACAATAAGCACGCCGTCATGGAACCATATATACGAAGATAAAACAACAAAAGACCTCACTTTGAAGCTATGGCGGGTTCTGATATCTTGCTTGTTTTAGCCGACTTGCGTAAGAAACCTGGTCGCCCCTCATTATCGCTCGCTGGCGCTTCTTCTAGCATTAGCGGCTTAGAAACGGGTTCTGATGTTCCTGGTGACGCTGGAGTCTCCGTTATGACGACGCTCTCGGCTTCTACAAGGACAACTGAGTCCTGTTCTCGTGCCTTGAATGCTGACTCCTCTTGTTCGAGACGGACTTCGCGGCCACGTTTGTGGCAGTACCAAAGGACGAAGAGAAGTACTATGAAGATGTTAGGGATCATGCATATACATAATTTGCGGGGATGTTAGAGTAAATGACGTACAGAATAAAGCTACACCAAGTACGGCGTTGGTGCCGATGAATGCCGGCCAGCGTAGCTTCAGTGCACTCAAGATAGCCTTGAGCATATCAACAATGATCATTGGGTTTGCGACGATCTCCGTCAATGACAAGCTAGTAAAGACCTTCTTGGCTGCCTCCTTTGCCACCACCTTAGCCGCCTTGCCTTCAACCTCGAGTGCGACGCCCTGGCTTTTCGCCGCTGCGGCGGCCATCTCTGGACCGATCTTGCTAGTTACTTTAGCCGGGAGGCTCTGTACGAGCTTCTTAAGGCCCGACGGCAGTTTCTCATAGGAGCGCGCTAGAGTACCATCAGTGTCTTCGATGAGGCTCCTCATGTCCCCAGCAGCCGTCGGTACACCATTGACGAGATCCTTAAGGATCAATGTGAAGCGTTGTACTAGCTGAGCTGATTCCTCGGACATACTGAAGGCACGGTTTCCTGACGACGACGCCGATAAGTTCAGGTCGTCCAGAACGCGGTTGATGTCGTCGGCTTCGTTCTGGGCGTCGTTGGGCGATGCTGGCGCGATCTTGGACGTCGACGAGCTCGATACGCCGTCGTCTATAGGTCCGGGATCAGCAAGGCCCGCGGGAGATGAGTTGATGGCAGCAGCTTCCTTCTTGATCTTACCGCGAACACTATCTCTACGGAAGAATTCAGATAGCCGATTCTTCTTCTTGGCGGTCTCGACTGGCACAGGAGGGGCGGTAGAAGAAGCAGTTGTAGCTTGAGAGTTCGTCCCTGTGCTATCATCGCTAGGCCGGGGAGGCAGTGGCGGACGAGAGGCAACGTCATCGCTAGAAGAGTTCATAAACGCATCCCAATCGAACAACGAGTGCAAGAACGACTCGTCCTCCGAAGGTAACACAGGCGAGGCTGGGATGATTTCGCCATTTTTCACTGCAGCAGCAGCAGGCCGTTCGGGCAGTTTTGGGGCATCTAGAGAAGTGCTCACGATATCATCTTGAGCAGTAGTTTCTATTACGCCGAGAGTAGTATACTCGGGTGATGTCGCTGGAGGAGCGGCTATCGTAGGAGCGCTAGGCGAAGTTGTAGGGGGCACATCCGCGGCATTCGTATTAGTAGTTACTGGAGACGAATTAGCTTCGGTTTCAGTGCCATTTGCCGCGGTCGTCTTGTTTGCATTATCGAGCGACACAGCTTTGTCGGCACGATGCTTCTTGAGCTTCTTGTAGGCGAAGAATTCAAGCATTTCGACTAGATGATAAGGAATAAAGAAAATATAGGTAACTAGGAAATTATAAAGAAAAGTAGAAACAAAATACAAGAAAGAAAATATCAGTCAATCAATGGCAGCTGATGTCTCTATAGCGGCGCTAAAGAGACTAATTATGAAATCCTGGACTTTATTAGGCTTAGCGTTTCATCAGACTTCGTGACAAACAAAGTGTACTGTGGTCCAATTGATATGATAGAAAGAAGGAAAGGGGGTATATTTCCTGGTACAATATTTATAACGAAACAATAACGATGTTGAGAATATAGGTATGACCAAGTACGGCGCTTAAGCGGGAGATATTTTACAGGTTTGAGTCCCGACTATCTCAAGCAAACTGTGTCGTATATATATTCGTTTGCTTTAATGGCTGATGGGAGGCTTGCTACCACATTTCTATGGCAAAAAGGGAAAGAACAGTAGGAAAATAGTTTCAAGATAGGCCTCAATGACGTTTCGCCTATCTCATGTCAGCCTGTGACCCCATCATTGCTTCTTTCTTCTCTATTCTCTTTGTGTACTTAGCAGTATACTTGATGCAAAGCTTCCTTTTCATTCTCTTCCAAAAATGACGTCATCATTATTCCAACTAACCCTTACATTTAAATGTGTTAAAATCGCCACCTACTTAATTCCAACCCTCAAACGAACTCGAACAAAACCACTTTCGAATCAGTTTATGGAATGAGATTTACTCTAACTTCTTCCTTCCCTAAAAGTGCACATTGTACAGCATAGTTTGTAAATATGTATTACAATACATCGCCTTGAAACTGGAACCTGTCCCTATTCTTCTTTACCGAGTTATTTAAATTTAAGGAACTAGATATCAGCTCATAATTCCTTGAATGTCAACACATGACAAGCTGCACGCCCCGCTTCGAGTATAGGCGCAACCAGAAAGAGCCCAAGTTAAAACTTTGTCACGATTAATGTGTATGTTAGGATACCGAGGTGCTACATAGCTATTGGAGTTCCATTTCCACATTAATAAAAATGAATGAAAAAAAGGAAATGAAAAGGAAAGGAAAGGCAAATGAATGTTGAAGCCCAAGGGAAAACATTAAACACTGAAAACGGTCATTGGTTTGCAGCAGAAAGGATCTCAAGATATGTGTTGAATCATCATTGACTGCTGTAGCACCTAAAACACTCATCTTTAGCTGCTCCGGATATGCTTTAGGAGACGTTTTGCTCTTAGGACTTCAATTTTGTTCATTCTCCATAGGCCTGTTTCTTTGTTCAATGGAAAATGGGCAGCATCCTCATACATCATTACCAATATAAGCTTCGATTAAACCTTGTCGGTCGGTATACAGTTACTCAGTGGCAAATCTAGTCCTTCATTCAATAGAAGAGAGGGGTGGAGCAAGAAATAACCAACTTAGGATACCGAGATGCTACATAGCTATTAGAGCTCCATTTCCACCTTAATAAAATTGAATGAAAAAAAAACAAAAAAAAAAACAAAAAAACCAAGATATACAGACAACGAACAGAAAAGTGATCCGTGTTAGTGTTTATGTATAAGCACGGGTGAATTTGATGGAGGGAAACTTAGGGAGACTTTATTTTCGAGGATGCTATCCTTATGCTTTGGACTCTAGCATGAAAAAAAGGTACTTAAGACCTTAAAACACAATGTACTCAATATTCGCCTGTACAGATATATGTATCGTAACTCTTGTTTGATACTGTACACCCCTTTCATAATCATCTACTTAGTTAGTCCTGATTGTAGAATAACTCCTCCATATCAAGCTGATCTCAAAGAAAGAAGGAAAGAAAGTTATAGTTATCCATTGACAAACCTAGCAAAATATGTATATTTTTATAGAGAGAACTAAAGGATATAAATATACTCCATCACACCAAAAGATGAGACCCTAGCACTAACCCTAACTGGTCTACATACAGCTTCCTGTGTTTTTGTTTTGGCTCAGAATCAATAGTACCAAATGGTCTCTTCTTATCGAAATTAATGATCATCAGCTTCCTATATTCAGGATCTTGAAGAATGTTTCTCTCTTTCAGATCTCCATGCTCAACACTATATCCAGCCATTTGGGGAACAACCTCAAGATATCTATAGCCTTCTTCTGTCAGCTTTGTGATAGATTCGCCAGCATAAGAAAGTAAAAGGACATGCTTATAATCATGAAGCCCCAGAGGAATCCCCATCTTAGCATAATACTTCCAAGACAAACAGGAATCACAGTTCCTTGAAACCTCCCGAGTCTCAGATAGGCAAGAAGCTCTTTTGAAAACAGCCACAAACTTTTACTCTCGATGCTCTTCTCAACAAACATATAGCCAAATAGGTATAATGTAAGTTTGAGCAAAGACCCAACAGCACCAAGCTTGTTCAGATCTTCACAGCCATTGTCAAGATTGTTGCCCATTAAAATCTATAGCATCCAAAAACTGAGAGAAACTGAAGCCATGGCATTGGCCTTGAGTTTCCCCAGATAATTTTCTAGTGGAAGGGGTAATTTGGGCAGTTTTGGTCAAGGTCTAGGCCATGAACTGAGCTATAGAGACATTGTTGTGTACAGTAATTCGAAAGGCGAGGACAGGCAGCATGTGCATGAGGTCGAATTGCCATACTACTACTACCACCTCCAGTACCACTATCACCATCACCACTATCTCCAATGACAGCTGTATGGGAACCCAAGCTTAGCTTGAGTCGATTTGATCTGATGCACCATCTTCAAAGAGATCTGGCAGAGAGCGATCTCAAGACCTCATTCTGAATATCCTTCAGGGAGAGTTCCGGCCGTTCAAGTGACAAAAGCATCAATGTGAGAATATGTGCAATTGGTGTCTGCTTGATACTTTGGATCTGCGCCTTAATTGTTTCGTTTTTCTTCACATATGCAGAAGACAACGACCTTAAGTGTCCTCGTCCATGAACTTGATCTAAGATATTCTAACAGAACCAACTCAAAATCGGCAAAGTTAGATGTATGTACATGTATTTTCAGTGTTCGTAGTCACTTTTGACTTGAGGTGAACAAGAACTATTACTTACATAGATTAGCATTTAGGTATTTAATCATTAATCCATTATGTCTTCATCTTATTCTTCATCTTCATCCTCCTCTTCTATAACAGTACCTGGCTCATCAGGACCATTTTCTTGACGAAAAGCTTCCTCAGCAACATTACTGATACGTGATCTTCCAGTCCTTATCTGCTGGAATATCCTGCCTCCAGTTATAGACCTTTCACCTACATGATTAGTGTCTGCCCAGGGCACATTACACGTTGGACAATCAGCATTCCGTCTCGAGCGAAAGAATGTCTCTACGCAATGATAATGTAGCCTAACCGTGCACACTGGCGTTGGACATCTCTGGCCTTGGGTTATAATCTCATGGCATGCCTTGCAGTTTTTGATGCGCGGCCAGCTATCTTCGCTAGCTTCGCCATCGTAGGTATCGACGAGCCATGACCTCAACTCGGCAATTGCACGCACAGAGAGCGTATAGAAGCCGTCAGAGCTGTGCGTAAACCAGCCAGCCTGAACTAGCTCCAGTAGGATGCGATTGACCTCGCTATGCGCTATTCCACGGTCGACAGGCTGAGATGAGTTGGGGGACTGTGGGTTTTGAGACGCCCGATTCATGCTGTTGGATGCAGATGGACGGCTGAGGGGAATACATTGTGCTTTGGAGAGAGCCATGACCTCCATGCGTGGGGTGTTGTAGGTTATGAACATGGCGTCGAGTAGTCGGCGGATGAAGCTGAGCTCGTCTGGGGAATAGCTGGTGGCTAGCTGGGTTGCCGGATCTGAAGTGCTGTTGACGAAACAGTATGTCTTTTCAGCATTGCGCTGGTCAATAGCCACGCGGATATCGTAGTCAAAGACCTGGATGTTGGTACGAGTGCGGATAATGAGGCTTTCTAGCGTCTGGTCGACATCGATGTCGTCGGATCCGTGCAATTTGGTGATGAAGGCTTCGGCTTCCAGCTGCGTCATTGAGCCGCGGCTCATAAGCGCCTGGAGAAAGATGCGATCTTGCCAGTCTACAATTTTAGTGTCCATTTTGGTGGATGTGAAGTATAATGGCTGAAAAATATGTCAGAAATCTGGCGATGGGAGGCGAGAAAGCTACCAAACCCTATTTTTCTTTCCACAGATATGCTAGAGAACTTCACTGTTCTAGCGCGTTTATTTGTAGTTGCGACTCGCGTAGAGTGGTTGCTTCATTAGGCAATACAATAGCATGGAGGGGCATTCAAATTCCACCGGCCCGTCTGACAGCTGGCAGGTCATCCAAGGTGGAAGCCGGCACGGTATCCAAATGCTGAGCCGTTTGTTTTACATGTAGTTCAAGGCTTTGAAAGACTTTGTACAATCCTCCGACTCCAAGCTGTTAAAGCTTGTTCCTAATCTGACCTGATTACAACTTCCAGTTTGTTGTTGCTGTGAATAGAACGGAGCCTGACAGTCCAGGGTTTCAGGTTGTTTAGGGTCTCGCATCTAGTATCACGTACAGCCATTCTCTGTTCAATAGCTCAAGGAAAAAGAGATATGCAGGGGAGTTTATCGGCTTGACCTTGGCCTAGCATGGCCTAGTGGTTCTCTCTGCATTTCTGTGCCCGCTACCATCGACATCCTAGTGCCCTGCCGCCAATTTCCACGCCATCGAAGCTTTGCTTCTGCTGCTGTTCGTCCTGTTCTGATGGGGTCGGCTGTAGCTTCCTTCAAAGGAAGTTCCAAAACACAATTGCTTTATTACAGCTAATCTTCAAACACCAAGCAAAAAGGAAACAAAAGACAGCCAGCAATCAACTTTGGCCGAGAAGGCTGTTGTGCCGTTGGTTTGTTTGTGAGCTTAGCCGATCTGTGGTGCAGCAATTGCAGAGACTACTTAGTGCACATGTACATAGTTTGCTGGCCTGAATCCTCGTCAGCAACACAACTGTTGACTTTTCAGCCTCAGATTGCCAGCCTCGTGTCTATCTCCCGGCCTCTTGCTTTCCATCTTGCATCTTGCACTACTTGTTCATCCTGCTACAAACCTTCCTCTCTCCCTTTCCTTGGATTCGATCCCGTTTTGTAGCGACCTAAGAGAGTCATTTTCGATCTGCCCTGTCGAGCAGCCATGCAAACGCAATGGCGTCGTCCGCATCAACATCCACTAGCTTTGTCCGGACCCGATCCATGAGAGCCCGCACAACCGCAGCCGCAGCCGCCGCCACATCAGCAGCCGTTGCCACAGCTTCTGCCACTCCATTGGCACCCGGAGCTCCGACCTATCCCTCTATCAATGCTTCCTTTCCCCGACGAGCTGCTGCTGGCACACCCACATCTATCGCCTCTACTACTACTACATCTACAACGACTACGACGACCTCCTCTGCAGAACAACAACGTTTGGCTGTCCAAGCAACTTCGACCGACAGCTCTCAGGATTCTAGAATCAAGCTCTTCCTTGCTAATCTGCGCGCCCTCGATCTTGATCAGCGCTCCGACTGGCCTAATATCACGCCGCAGACTTTTTCTGCAACGCCCGCAACGTCGGTAGACCAAAAGAAACGTATTCAAAGTGTAGAATGGGTGCTATATCACTTATTTCAACTGTGGGACCCGGAAGATACCCGAGCTGTATGTTCATTTTTCCTTACATAGACCTCTCGACCTCTTTCATTATTATTTTCCGTCTTTTTACTTTCCTGACTATGTGATTATGCGTGGTGGATCTGAAACAGAAATACCACCAATGCCCCATTTGCTTATACTCACTTATGCTAACTAATAATGCTATTATGTTATAATAGAGACTACGCCCACTATTCCCTCCACCCAACCAGAAAACATCCACCAAACTTCGTTATGCTTTGCTACAATGTCTTGAACAAGCAAAGAAGAATGGCGTTCTTGGCCGCGAAACGCTTCTGCGGAAGACGATGCTTGAGGATTGCAAAGGCGAGCGACTGGAAGAAGTCCTACTAGCATTTTCCGCTGCGGTTTTGAAGCGTACTGTCGAAGACAGTCCCGACAGCCATTCCGCAATAGCCCAGACCATGGCTCTTGAAAACAGAGGCCATGTTGGTGAGAGATTCGAAATGTCCATCTTGATACTTGCTCACAAGGCATCGCTTACCCAGCAAATCAAGGACAAGGAAGAGGCTAGAGCAATGTATCGTGACTTGTCCGAGTTGCTTGATGTCAAAGAGCGAACCTTGATCAGAAGGCAAGAACAGCTCAAATCCATGACACCTCCAGACTTGGCTACTCAACAAGAGAAACTTGACATGTTCAGACTTGTGCGTAATAATTGGGCCGGCAACGAACGTTGGATGGAGACGATATTACAAGGCGATGAAGCATCAAGACAAGATCCTTTCTTGAGTACGCCGTTTGACAGAGTCTGGCGTCGTTTGCATGCCGGACGACTTTCAGAGCTTGAAGACAGACAGGATGGCTTCCTTCAACAACTTGACTCTCGAATCAAGACTCAACAAGAGCGCTTGGCTAAGTGGAACGACTTTCAAGAACGTATTTTTGGGTCAAATGTGTCACGGCCAATTCCCAAGAGCCAAGCCGTCACGACAAAGAAGAAAGACGATGTGATTAATCTCCATTTCACCGATCATTTAGGGTTAACGATCGCTGCTATGGCTCCTCGTAGAAAAAGGATCAACAGTATATCCACAAACCCGCCAACTTTGCCTGTACAGGCTGGTGAATATGAATCATTTGTTAAAGGCTTTATTACTGATTTAATGGCCGCTGGCAAGCCCAAGCAAGCTTTGGTCTCATCTCAGCCTTGGAAACAACGCACATCGCCTCGAAAGTCTCTTCGTCCCCCAATCATTAGCCAAGAAGTCAAAGAAGCTATCGAAGGCGAAGATGTCAATTGGCCGGTACCATCTCCGCCATCTCGGGCTTCACCTGTATCTCGTTCTTCATCCTTCAAAACACCACCACGAGCATCTCCCCCTCGAGTTGCTCTGTTTGGAGTCGACAAGCCTGATCTTCAACCTATTGCTAGATCATGGGTAACAGAACCTGAAAACCAATGGGAAAAGGCTGTCGAAAGACCGATCCGGATACGAAGAGGCGATGAAACTCCCTCTCGTCGATCTACCATTCATCATCCTACAAGCCCAAATCCTCCATTACGACACATGCTTCCTGGAGCTCGAAAAGTGTTGGATAGAGATTCGGCACCTGTTCGACAGCAAAAACCAAGTCGAGCACCAATACCAGAAGCCCAGTCAGAATGTCGGTCAAATCTTGGATATCAAACTCTACCAGAACCACGCGCTACAGTTCCACAATCTCCTCAGAATACACCAAAGTCTCTGGATCTAGATGGGCAAGCAGAGCAGATTCTTAATGCCATGGAAACTGCATCGCCTTCTCCTATCAAGAAAACGCGCAATGGACGTATAATGAGTCTAGCCGAGCGTACGCGACAATCTATGATGGGACCAAGCTCGTTCGATATAGATCTTGAAGATGAAGAAGAGCCTATTAGCTTGCCATCTGTGAGGATTCAAGAACCAGAACCACAGCCAGAAGACGATGAACCGGTAGGAGATCTTGTCGCACGCACTCGGAAGAGCATGGCCGGATTTGAAGCCGCCCAGAAGAAGGCGCAGCTAGACCGCAGAAGGTCCATAAAGCTGCAGCGCAGCAACTCGAAGAAAGAAAAACCGCGGGTTTCTAGTGTCTATGAAGAGGGATCGCTTGGAGTGGATGAATCGGTTGATTATGAGACATCGTTTATCGAACTAATGGATAAAAACCAGGACTACGAATCCGTGTTCCGGAGTCGGCCCAAGATTAAGACGAGCCCGGCCCCATCTCCGAACCGCATGGGATTCACGAGTTAAGACATGATATATGATACGAATATTAACGACTACGAAGGATGGGAAGCGAAACGTTGTGGGGCGTGCTACTTTAAGCATATACAAGCCACATAAATACACACTTGATATGAAGTACAATATTTTGATGTAAAGACAAAATGCATGTCTGGAACTCATTTATGACAGTTATAAGTAATGATACATTGTAATGTACAGATGCCAGCCCTCTGAATGCCGGGCAACATGAGCAATACGATAGGCAACTTTCCCCTCCTCTTTCTATATGTTCTGTTTCGGCCTCTCTCTTTTCCTCTGACTGAAGTCCTTCATCAGTCTAAAACTATCCTCGGTCAACGTACTGAGATTACCAGCCCTGCTTAGTGAGTTCCTGCACACGGGCAACAGTAGCCAAGAAGCTCTGACGGAAACGCGAGCGCCATCTCTCACTCTTGAGCCTCTTACGCTTCAAGCCAGGTCTCTCATGAGCACGTTGTAGACGAACGAGTTTCTGCAAACCATTCTGGCGGACCTTTGAGTTTAAGATACGGATAGCAGTAGCAGCATCAGCGCTTCCGCTACCGGTAACGTGAACGGTACGACCAGTAGACGGGGCTAGACGCACAGCCTGGGTGAAGCGTGGGCGTTGGCGAACGATTTGAAGTAAATCATCCTTTGACTCGCCATTGATGTTGAGTAGGTCGGCGAGTTTGTTGGATTCGGCGGAGTTGGAGTTGCCGCCGAGACTCCAGAGGGTGGGGTTAGGCGTCTGAGGAGCCTGTTGGGAGGAGCCGGTAGGACCGAGTCTTTGGGGACCGCTGGTGTTTCTGGGGGTAGTGGTAGTGGTGTTGGTTGTAGACTTGTTGAAGATATTGGCGGTCACCCAGTTCGAGGTCTCGTCGCTTCGGTGACACGTGTGGGAGAAGCTCCGGATGGATTGCACGGAGGGCCGTGTGACTCCGAGTGGGATGGCGGTTAAGCTGCGCGGTGCAGAGCGGAGGAGGCTAGAAGTGGCAACAAACGACCTGGAAATAGGTAAATTTGTTAGCATCGAGTGTCGGTATATCGGGTTGTGTCATAGATAGTATATGTGCCAAGTATGGGTGGATTTCTTACATGACTGCGTGTCTCTGTGGACTATTCTAGTCCTTAGATGGTCAGCTAAGAAAAGGGACCCAAAAACTGAGCTTATATTAGTGCCCCCTTTTTGTGTAAGTGACACCTTGATCTCAAGTGGTTTATGGACGTCCGAACCTTGGAAAATATCAATTATGCGTTGTGCAACTTGAGGCTATTCAGAGAAAAGTAGTGCCCCGCTTTTCCCCCTTCACCTAAGCGTTATTTCGATGCCCATTCTTGTAGCATAGAGAAAGCTTGGCTCCTGTACAGGGATATCATTCCCTTCCTGATTTTCAGCCTTGTATGTATCGCGATCTGTTTTGTGTAAAAAAAAAATGGAAAAAAAAATCTTGCAGCCTTGCGGCGAAATAGACAAAAAAATCGATGGATATTATCTAGGTGGTTATGACCTTGTGAAATTAAAGCCATAATTTCTAGCCTACTTATATGCACTTTTATTCTAGATTTTTCACCTTGGGCTATATCTTGCATTAGCAATCAATTCTATCGTCAACAAACACAAGTCAATTCTCATCAACAGCGCTTAAACTCTATTGTGGGCTTTTTGTGTCTCGGTCAGTCTTATCGCTGGACCTTTGAAATACCGCGTATTTTATTCTTTTTTTTGTCGCATCTAGTTTTCCATCGTAGGAAGAATTGCCGCCGCATCATTCGCAGTACGACAGAAATACCCTACATACAACTCTGATATACACTTCGCGACGCCCTTCTTTTTCGCCTTCAACGATCGCACCATGGCGTACAACCCTTACGGCGGTATGTTGCCCATTTCCTCAGTTCTTCTGTCTTTGACAGTTCTCAATGGCACATCGTCCTACCTGATAGCACCTATTTACTGACTGACTATCTAGCCAATCCATATGGCCCCCCCCCTCCTGGCTATGGTGCCTATCCCGGCGCAGCCCCAGGTGGTCTTCCCGGTGTCCCTGCTGGAGTCATTCCCGGCGCTATGCCCGCCGGCATGGCAGCGCCTCCAGGTCTCAGTACGTATATGGTCGTGACTACTAATCAAGTATTTGGCTTTCTAGTTGACTAACTACATGCTATCTTCCCACCATTATATAGGCGTTCCTCCGGGCATGAACCCCTCAATGATGATTCCCGGCGCCCACCATGCCGTCGCTGCGCAGGCCGGCCGTCCAGGTGGCCTCCCAATGGGATTTCAACCACCCCCGAACCTACAAAACATCAACTTCAATGCGCGCGTGATCCGTCTCGGAACAACATCAACCTCAAAACCTTCGACCAACGGAACAATCAAGGACACCGATAGTCCCACCTCGGCGCACCCGTCAGTAGCTAGATCAGGTACTGATCGCACAGAACAAAACAAAGCGAGTGCGCGAGAGGCTGTTCAGATGCTCGTACCCCCGACACAAGACGAGAAGTTAAGGACGGTCTTTATCAACAAGATCCCCGCAGGCATCAGCACAAAAGCGAGCATGGAGTCGCTACTGAACTCCTTTGGAAAACTCAAGCGCTGGGATGAGTCACCTTCATCGCTTTCTGACAGTTCTGATCTTAAGTTTGGATTTGCCCAGTTTGAGGATATACAATCAGTTGCTATTGCGATGGAACTTCTACCGACCATCCAAGTCCCCGTCAAGAAACAGCGAACAGCCGAGAAGCCCTTGAAAGACGAAAATGACGAGTTCGAAGGTATCGACAAAGCAAAGCTACAGATCGCAGTTGATCCCATAACGATAAAACACATAGAGTCACAAGCCGAGGAGAAAGGAAATGACCCCACCAAAGAGGCTCGGATAGACACAGCGAAAGCGGCACTGAAAAAGGCAATACGTGATCTTTTCTATCCTCCTGTTGTCGCCAAGATCGACGTCTCTGGTGATAACGAAACTGGGGCCGAAGCCATCGAAGTTGTCAATATCAATGTTGCGCAAGATGACGAGCTTTCAGACATCCCTGCTGAAATGCGGGAAATGGTTACTGGTGAAATTGCCGCTTTCCGTGAACGTAGCAACCAGAGAGACGTCGAGCGTCTCAAACGTGAGGAGAAAATGGAAGAACGAGAGCGCTTAAGCAATGGTGCCAGTAATGGGCATCGTTCACCGATATCAACACCAGCGCCACGAAATGCGCCAACGGGCCCAGCCGCCAGTAACGGCGCATCAAACCGCGGTGGCATTACGTTCCTCAGCGGCGGACTTTCTCATGCCGACCTCAAGTTGTACAACGACCACAGTGATACAGACGCCAGCGACGAAGACCTCAATCGTCGAGTAATTGATAAGAAGGAAAACGCACAAGAGCAACTTTTCCTCGAGTCTGAACGCAAATGGGTCAGCCGTGAGAGATCGCGGACAGCTGCACTAGAACGCGAGCGGGATCGAGAACGCCACGAAACAGAGACGTTCGAGAACCGTAAGCGTGAGGCCCTACAGCACGAGAAGGACTGGAACGACGAGAAAGAGCGCGAGTTCAAGACACACCCTTATTACAGTGATCACACTAACTGGGCGCGGAAGCGGGCACAAGACCGTGCTGAGGAACTAGCACGTGATACTGCCGATCGCAAAGCCGAGGCTGATGAAGAGAGGCGCAGGAAGACGGACATGGATAAGGCTCGCGGTATGGCAGATACCTTCCTGGAGCAACAGTCTCGCGAGCTGGCTTCTAGTGGCCCCAGCTCTACCTCCGCCGATGCACCACCTGCAGCTCTGGCACCACAGCCATTCAAACTATCGTTAGGCGCAGCGGCGCAAAAAGCGCAAGCACAACGTAACGGCGGAACGAGACGGACTATCGCTGAAGTCGAGGGTCTACTTGACGATGAGGAGAACGATGCTCAGACAAAGCGTACGCTTGTTCCGATCAAGTTTGAGCCACTCACGGATGCGGCTAGCATGACAGAGGAGGAAATCCAGCAGGCTGTTAAGCAGCTGGCACAAGATATCCCGGCAGAGAAGGAGGGTCTCTGGGCATGGGATGTGCAATGGGACTTCCTGGATGAGGCTATCATGACTGAGAAATTGCGGCCGTTTGTCATCAAAAAGATCATCGAATATCTTGGTCTCCAGGACGACTTCGTGGTGGAGGTCATCGAGGATCATCTACGCAAGCACGGCACTCCCGGTGAACTAGTCGAGGATTTGACCGAGGTACGATATCCATCCTCTATCACCCCCCCCCCCCTCCTTCTATGGACATTATCAGTTTATATACTAACATATCTTTATTATAGGCTCTTGACGATGTAGCCGAGGACCTAGTGAAAAAGCTTTGGCGTATGGTCATTTTCTTTACCGAAACCGAAAAGCGCGGTCTTCCAGCATAGACTCGGTGTGTTAGACACGAAGAGACTTGCTACTTGTGATATGCTATACAGTATAACAAAGTAACCAAATTATTAAATAGAAATGGATTTAGTAATGAAACATATTGATGCCCAAAAGTCCCATTCTATCTTTCTCTATTGATATTCCAAGTGATAGATAGAGCTACAGTCAATTCATAAAATGAATATTAATTCATGTTCAATACACGCTCAAACTATATATATAGATGACTAATCAATTAGTTACTTGTAGTTACGCAACTAAACCAAGGTATTTATCGACCTGTAGTTATATCGTCTGCTTGGATTAAATCTGGTAAGCTGATTAATGTGTGTTGCACTTTGGCTGGGCAAAAAATGGTACAATTTAGGCGCTGACTCCCAAGCAGGCTGAAAAGCCTAACCACTCCGATACCAGGTTGGCAGTCTCATGTCTGTACATTACCCAAACACAATACATATACATGTGTCTTACGTCCTAGTTATTCAAATATTCTATATAGTTGATGTATTTGTCAAGATATATGCCTTCTTCATCGTACTTAAGCATCATCTTACTCTCTTTTTCTCAATTTGCAATTTTGCACACCACCCACGATATCCCATCAGACAGAAACTCTCTAAATGTCGCCTCTATCATCTCCAGGAAAAGACACCTACGAGATGGGCTGGATCTGTGCCTTACCTATAGAATTATCTGCCACAAAGCTTATACTCGATGAAGTTTATACGAGTCCCAAAGACCTGACATCTACAAATTTGGACAGTTACACCTATGGTCGTGTCGGAGAACATAATGTTGTCATATATTGCTTGCCATCAATTGGCCAAACCCGGGCGGCTGCAGCTACTGTTAGTATGGCACAGGCCTTTCCCACATCTCTTCGCTTCATTCTTTTAGTCGGAATTGGTTCTGGAATCCCCTCCTTAGAACACGATATTCGACTCGGTGATATAGTGGTTGGTCAACCTGAGAGTACATCTGGTGGAGTAATTCAATATGATGCCGGCAAACTGCTCAACGATGGACATTTTTTACGACAAGGGCAGCTAAACGCCCCACCGGATATATTACTATCAGCATTGAACAACCTCAAATCTAATCTAGTTATCAAGGACCCTGTTTTCCTGTCATATATCGACAAGGCACTATCATATAGTGCAAAGGCCAAATCGAGTCTTGGAAAACCAGCTTCACAAAGTGACCGACTATTCCATCCAGATTATATTCATCAACCCAATGCCCCGACTTGTGTTTCTTGCCCTCTAGAGCGGGAAGTTCCAAGATCAACACGAGCGAACGACGACCCCCAGGTGCACTACGGCATCATTGCAACCGGAAACTCTGTCATACGGGATGCACACAAGCGTGACCAACTGCAACAAGAGATTCAAGCTATATGTGTGGAAAGGGAGGCTGCTGGTATAATCCAGCAATTTCCATGTCTTGTAATCCGAGGCATTTCAGACTATGCAGATAGCCATAAGAAGAATGCGTGGTGTGGCTATGCCGCTCTTTCTGCTGCTGCTTTTGCTAAAGAACTCCTAACTTACTTGAATAAGAGCAATATCACTACCATAGTGCCAGCCTCAGAATTCATTAGTATGTTACATTAAAGTCTCCTCCTTGATCAGATTAATTTATTAGATATATGATTTTAACGTTTGTGTTACTACAGAAGCCCTAAAAATCAGTATCTCTAGAAATACTGATCGAATCATCAGCCAAAACGAAAATCTGTACAACCAAAAGATCAACATCGAACAGGAGGACACATTGTCAAAATGTCATCAGAGCTTCAAAACTGTTTCTTACAGGCGACATAAAGACATGAACCCCACAGCCTTGTATGGAACATGTCTCTGGGTCCTTGGAAACAAGAAGTTTACCAGCTGGCGCAACAACACTGGCAGCGACCTTCTTTTTATCTCTGCTGATCCAGGCTGTGGAAAGTCAGTCTTGAGCAGGTTTCTTGTCGACAGCCAATTAGCCGGTGATTCTACACAGACTTCATCCTCCACTGGTACTTCACCTTCTATTTGTTACTTCTTTTTCAAAGACAATGAAGATCAAAGTAGTCTTGCCACTGCTCTTTGTACCATCCTCCACCAACTGTTCAGTCAACAACCCTATCTACGAAGACATGCATTATCCTCATGGAGAGAGAATGGAGATAAACTTCAGCGTGAAGAGCACACACTTTGGAAGATCTTGATGGGCGCTGTTGGTGATCGCAATTTCACCAACACCTTCATCGTAATGGATGCCTTAGATGAGTGCAAACCTGTAGATCTATCTATCTTGATTGAGTTATCCTCTCAATGGTTCAAGAACGCCAAAGATTCCAGAATCTCACCCTGGTTGAAGGTCTTGCTCACCAGCCGTCCTTACAAGGATATATGCGACAATTTCGGCTCGACTATTGAGACTTTTCCACAGATTTATCTTAGTGGTGAAGAGGAGGATAGTCGAATGCAGACTGAAATCAATCTGTTTGTACAATCACGTGTCAGCAAGTTAGATGTAAACGACGATGTTCGTGAGCAGATTGAAAAATTGCTCATCGGCATGAAGAATCGTACGTATCTATGGCTCGATCTCATGATGAAGCAAACGGAGATCATGTCCAGAAGATTCGGATTTCAAGTCAGCGATATTGATTTGGTTCCTACTTCTATCAATGAGGCCTACGAAAAGATCCTACGGCGAATTGAGCCTTCGAATTTCCATGAAGCACTTCTGATCCTTCGGATCGTCGTTGGTGCGAGACGCCCACTGACGGTTACAGAGATGGGGGTGGCACTGAATCTAAAGCTGAACAATTCTGCTTGTATCCTAGATGCTACCAATGACAGTGATTTCATTGAGAAGAAGCTACGTGACTTATGTGGCCTCTTTGTCTTTATCAAAGAATCCACAATTCATCTAATACACCAAACAGCCAAAGACTTCTTGTTGAAATTCACAATTGAGATACACAGTATGCCTCTATCGTGCACAACCGAAATAACCGAAGACCTCTTTTACGATATCTGCCACAGATACCTGTCGCTGCCAGAAGTACAGGCTGGTTTGAATACTCGGGTTTATGGCCAAGATAGTACCATGGCACTTGAATTCTCTAGCTATTTCATAACGAATTGGTGTAGCCATATATGTGGCATTCCTCGAAAGGCGGCAAGACGGGCTAAGACTTTGATTGAACTGGGTGCCAGTATCAATCATGAATCGACTGATGGTTGGACTGCTCTTAGACATTGTTCTGATAAGGGCCACCTTGATGTTGTCAAGCTCCTAATCGAGAATGGAGCCAATATCAATCATGAGTCCTCTACTGGTTGGACTGCTTTAACACAATCTTCTGATAAGGGCCACCTTGATGTTGTCAAGCTCCTAATTGAGAATGGAGCCAATATCAACCATGAGTCGACTGATGGTTGGACTGCTCTTAGACATTGTTCTAATGAGGGCCACCTTGATGTTGTCAAGCTCCTAATCGAGAATGGAGCCAATATCAATCATGAGTCCTCTACTGGTTTCACTGCTTTAACACAATCTTCTGATAACGGCCACCTTGATGTTGTCAAGCTCCTAATTGAGAATGGAGCCAATATCAATCATGAGTCGACTGATGGTTGGACTGCTTTAGCACAATCTTCTGATGAGGGCCACCTTGATGTTGTCAAGCTCCTAATCGAGAATGGAGCCAATATCAATCATGAGTCGACTGATGGTTGGACTGCTCTTAGACATTGTTGCTATTCGGGCCACCTTGATGTTGTCAAGCTCCTAATTGAGAATGGAGCCAATATCAACCATGAGTCGACTGATGGTTGGACTGCTCTTTTGCCAACTCGCTTTAGGTCTCTTCTAGATTCTATCAAGCTGTAGATCACAAATGGACCTAGCACTCAACCATGAACTACTCGAATGGCTCGATATATCCGTTGACTCTATGATCGACCAATGTTTTTATTTCCAATTGCCAGTCTGTCGTTCATCACTGCTAAGGATGGCGCGGTGTTTTCCGATTCTTTGTGATATTCACTGAGTATTCCAAGTTAGTGGGGGAATTAGACAACTAAAAGCCTTCATAAGCATGTCATTTTGTCTAGACTGTCAGGAAGTTAATGTACAGGAGCTTGAGACTAGTCACTCCAGATATTTAGATAATTACCAATTTTTCGATCTCGCTGTATTATTACTTTGCTTATTCTTCTAACTATTCTCTTTATTCGTATAATATTCTTGTCGTTGTCTTTAAGGTTTGTGTCTTTTTCTGCGGTTCTTCCTATAACTTAAATCATGTTACTCAATTCTATACCAGAAATGTTCTCTCTCAACTTCTTACACTCGATGGTGAAATGAATATATATGTGCCAACCTTGTGGTCAAGATATAATAAGTCCTGTAAATTATTCATGTATAACTAATGACTCGCTTTGTTATCTTTCTCATTTTAACTGTTTCGGTAAGGATATCCTGTTATCTTGTAGACTCTATGGAACGTGTCTTTTTTAACTTTTTTGAAATTTATCATATACAATAGTCAAGTAACATGTATATACAGCACATCGGCCACTAAATGTGAAATAGCATGATCAATAATAAAACTGCTCAAGAGGCTCTAGAAAGACAAGAGCTTATTTACGATAATATACTGAGATATGGTGATAACCACTTGTGTTACAACTAACTACGTAGGTTGTAGTCAAACATACATTCTAGTATAGCAAAGCTGGCTCCAAATATTGGGTAATCCTAATTTAATTAGCCCTAGCCTGGCTAAGAACTGAAAGAAAGTGAATCTGCTAGCAATCAAGGATGGTAGCTAGATAATAATTTGAAAAGATAATATGATTGCTGATTAATCAATGGAAATGATCTAATAGTTGATTTTTATATCACTGCATTAACATTCCTAGGCAAATGAATACTTTAAGGAAACAGTTAGTTCTGTCTTGACACTCATCAGACAAAAGGCCTTCTGTGGTCCTTCAATTGAGGTAGATTATCTCCGCTTGAAATTAGGAAAGCTTGCCATAGGCTGTAGTCTTACAAACATTGGTAGTGTATGTAACTATGTACATGGTCTGGAGGATAAAGTCTGTCGTGATATTCTTATCTAAAATGAGCTGAGAAATCGCTTTAGACCCATGGCTACACAACAGTGAAAAGACGCTGTACTATGTAGTTATCTGTACATATATTTGATGTTGTACGTAAACAGATACTACTGGAACATCTTCATAGCTCTATAGCTCCATAAGATTAATGAATTAAAAAAAAAAAAAAAAAAAAGATACTACTGGTGCCACATATGATGCCACCCTAAGCGCTAGGGTTACGTTATGACGACAGCTAATTCAAAGCATCTACCCGTTGCTAAGCTTTAGAGAATAAAAACAAACCAATCTCTTTGGCGATATCTCGATTGCCGTGAGGAATCTCAACTCCATTGAATCGAGTCTTAATTCTACACCAATTAACATTAATTGCTGCTCAAATTCGGTCCGTGTTTCGTTCGCCTTATACTCACCTGCTTTTAATAGTTTCATTTGCTTGAAAGATGCTACTGTCAACGCCATGAAGAGCCCCCGCGACGACGACAACATCCTCCCCCGCGGGGCACTCAACGCCTCTCTTTCCAGCTCGGCCTTCATGTCTCTGTCTTCATCATCTTCGTACGCGACGTTCCCGTCCAGTGGACTACTCCCCGTAGTCTCTGATCCGTCCGCGCGTCCGACAATACCATCCCTCGATCCGATCCAAAAGAAGCGCAACGATGCAGCATCGGCGGCGTCAGCTGCCGGTGTGCGTGCCTTGTCCGCACAAGCCATTGCGTTCTACTTTCGCGCGCCTGCCAAATCCTTCTTTCGTATGCGTGTTGACTACCTAGCTTTCGCACGACGACTTCATGCCGCCGAAGCTGAAGCGTTGCAGCGCGCCTTGGACCGGACCAAGAAAACAGATGCTTCGTCACCGCCATCATCTTTACTGAGACGTGCCGCGCGGCGTATCCGTCTATGGGCACATGGAACTACGCCGGGAGTACTCGCCTCAGCTATTAGGCAGCAGGGTTGGGGGATCCTGCCACAGCAGGTCGCGCCGCCGTTAATCGCCAACGTAGGTATCGGTGCTGTATTATATACGAGCTATCTACATGTCCTTGGGAGACTGCATCCGGAGACGGGTAGCGGGGCTAAGCGCGCGTATCCGCCGCCAGCGCTGGCTCATACATTTACAGCAGGCTTGATAGCTGGTGCACTACAGAGCGTGATGGCGGCGCCACTAGACGCGATTCAGGTGCGGTACGACCACCGAGATCTGATGAGAGCTGGTAACGGCTCTGGACGACCACAGAGCATGTGGGCGTTCAGTGCGCAGAAGATACGTGAGATTGGATTGCGCGGGGTGTTTGCCGGCTGGGGTCTATCCCTAGCTAAGGATAGCATGGGCAGCGCAGTCTTTTTCAGTACCTTTGAGTACGTCAAGGCGCAGGGCTACTGCCACTTCATCTCATGGTACTATGGCGGTCTGCGGGATAGTATCGTAGCGGACTTGGCAGCGAAGAGACCCGTCAAGCCAAGTTTGGCGGTATTTGAGGACGGCTTCCACGTAATTCGGCCACATTACGCCATCGAGCCCGGGTTTCTTCTACTAGCAGGTACAGCGGCGTCACTAGCACAGCAGATCGTGCTGCATCCGTTGACATACATCCAGTTGGAACATTGGGATCGATTAGAAGAGCTTGATGGACGGGCAGCAGAGATCCGTGAGTTAAGAGCAGGAATTGTGGCAAAGACTTCTCTTTCTTCGTCTTCTTCTTCTGCAGTCGTCATTGATAATGGAGGCAGCAACTTCAAACAACCACCACGCGGTTTCATGATGAAAGCGGCCTTTCGCGCATATCAAGAGACATGGCGGCAGTGCACCAAGCAGGCACGTGATAGCGGGTGCGGAATTGTCAGCTGGCTGTATCGTGGCTTCTGGTGGTCAACGATACGACAGGTGCCTAGCACGTCAGCCGGGCTGATCATCTTCGAATTGATGCGACGCAAGTACGGCATGGATACAGAGGAAGTTAGGATTCAACATGATGGTTACGATATCGTGCTGAATTAGTTAAATAGAAAAGATTTGCACACATATATATAACTATATACACACATATAGAACATATCATAAATATACAGATACATACCATAATTGCCATTATCAGCCTATCAGCATGTGTTGTCGGACAATGTATATCCCTAGTAACAAGAAACGAAAATTTTATATGTGCCATGTACAATGTATGTATGTATATCAGACAGATCTGCGAATTGACTATGTAGTGCACCATACCAGCGTATCTAGGCGACCTTGCCAGATAAGATTCTTCACACAGCGCCATCACACTATCCTCGTTAATTTTCTGTATGCTTACTGACACGGATAACGTGAGAACAAGCCGGGGTTTGAGAGCCTTTTTCTCTCCTTTGTGAGAAATCTTCTTGCTGAATATCCGGGCGGTCTCTTCTTGTGTCGCCAGATAGATATATTAAGACTAATTAACGTAGTCTACAGTAAGCAGATATAGAAACCAAATAAATACCAGACTAACTATTAAATTATATAAATACCCCAAAAATCTACATGTGATGCCGTGTAACGAGACATATTTGTAAACGATAAGTTGAACAAGATCGACGAGGTTAACAAGGTGAACGACACTTTGTAGGATGAGTTCAAAGACCAAGAAAATGACTGTATTTATGACACATGCGAAACTCTATATGGAACAATACCAGGCTGATAAAAGAATGTAAAACAAAGAACAAATGGAAACAAAAAACCAGGCTGTTAACCCAGAATTCACCGAGGTGACGGAACTGGCGAATGCGCTGGAATGTTAACAGCAACAAGCCTGCCATCTTTGTTCACGATAGACGCGTCTATCTTAGGGTTAGCGACATGTCTGATTTCGGAACGATTCACCAAGCAACCAACAGCACGGTTGTCATGGACCAACAGAAAGATGGAAACAAAGGACAGCGAAATTACATACCGAGATCAATCTCTGTATTTGAGGGAAACCAGACTGGCGTCTTTTCCCCCGCGCGCTTACAAACGCAGTGCAAAACAGTGAATTGGCGCCAAGAACTGTGGCGGCGCAGATAGCAGTCGAAGCAAGATTCAGCGAAGCCTCCTCTATTCGAAAAAGGAAAGACTCGGTTAGCATAAAAGAACATAGTCCGTAATCTCCGTTGATATACATATTTTTGGATGCCTTAGCAGGCCTGAAAGATGGAAGAAAAGAATAGATATTGACTTACTGCGTGTCCCATCGAAGCTGGCCGTTGAAGTTTCCAATGTGATTATTCAAGTCTATACTGCTCTGGACAAACTCGACAGTTGGATCGAGAACAGCCTGTGAGGAAGAATCTTCGTTTGATGCAGACGAAGCTTGACATTTGGCGTTGATGATGGAATAATGCATATCAGGTTCGCCGTAAAAGCTAGCGTTTAGCAGGATATTCCGACATGAGTCGCCAAAGCCTGATGCTGATGGTGGAAGAGACATGGCCTCAGCGCTGCCAAAGCTCGCTGAAGAAGAAGATATACAGACGAGCATCATAGCAAATAAAAGCCGTGAGCAAGACAGCAAAAGCCTTGATACTTGTGGTGTCGCCATGATGGGCTGATGAAATTGGGCGGCAAGAAAAAAGAAAACGATGGGTTTCTTTGCTGTGATATTCGATAAGGTTGAAAGTGTTTCGGCCTAAGCAAGAAAGAAGTTTTTTTTTAAAAAAAATAAAAAATTTAATAAAAGATATCAAAATATCAAAAGAGGGAAATGGAGAGACGGAGAGACGGAAAAGCTGGAAGAATGATAGAGAGCCGCCTGTACTGTATTTAGTCGATGATTTTCAAAATGATGAAAATCCCTTCAGAACGGAATAGAAAGCTAATTCAAAGCCCGGTCCCCCTTTCTGGGAGATGAATTAGAACAATTATCCACGGCTAGGATTATTTGAATGAACAAGAGATAGTAGAGAAGAAAATGGTGAAAAAGGGTAGATCCTCAATGGTTTATATAACTCAATGAAGATATGGAATATTCTTGATAATGGAGATTTCGGTGGGGAAGGAAAAAGATCAAAGAATAAAGAGGAAGGAAAGGAAGGGCTAAGCTTGCATTTCAGGTTTGATGGAATTGGGATGAAGACTTTCTAGAGTTTCAAATCTTCCAAGCCAACTGAAAAAGAGATACAAGCCAAAAATACGATGAGTTAGAGGCAGTGCATCTATGATTTTATTCTGTTTTAAAGAGAAAATCCCCAAAAAAAAAAGAAAACCTGGTAGGCTGAAGAAGCAAAGATGATGTGATAAAAAAGCGTGAGCTATCATGACGGACTAATTCTTCTATTGTAGCTATAGTATTTAACTAAATATCCTCCTGTAGGGCGTTTACATGATGCGCTGAACAAAAATACCTCCCACTAGTGTAAGGCAAAGAAACCTTTAATATTCCAGCTAGATAATGCTGACATGCTGTTTTAAACCCTCTTTGGGTATATTACGTAAGCGGACATCCAGTCTCGATTACTTTTGCTGGTAAGTCACGAAGATCAACAACAGTGGGGGAACCTGTGTTAGTTTAATTTTCTCTGATATGGCTGTTTCTCCGTCTTTTATCTTCTTTTGTACACAAAAATTACTGATCGTCAACAATACCGGTCCATAAAGCTCAATTCAAACCTAACACCATATCGCAAAGGAGCTTACAACTCAACCATGGTATCAAATCTGTGAGCCTCGAAGAAAAGGCTACAAAGTTCACGAGATCAAAAGGGCACTTACTGAAATTAATCCCAGTACCATTAAATCAACCGTCTACTCTGAAAAACTCCGTGGGGCCAATTGCACCCGGCCACGATTAGGCCAATCAAGAAAGATAACAGCTGAGCAACGAGACAAGATATATGACTTGATAACACGCCAAAGACCGAATTCTACGTATCGCGAGCTGTTGGACGCTATCGATAATGTCTGCTCGAAGGGAACTTTATAGAAGTTGAAGAACGAGTTGCGGGAATCGAATGGCGGGCTTATAACGAAGAAGACGCCGTTTGATAGACCTGCACCCACAGATGCGACTTGATCGGACTATACGCTACTGTAAATATCGATTTGAAGCGTGTCAGGTCGCATGACTTGTTGGCTACCGGCCTGTATGGCCCGTTTTGAGTCCGAAAGACCAGCCTGTATCGCTTAAGGGCTTCTCTAGGAGCCAGACATATGTATAAGTTATGATTTTGTAACGTTATTGATTAGCAGCTGTCGCAAAGGAAGCTTGGCACTCGATAGAAAGAGCTATCTTTCAGATCATAGCAGAGGTAACCCCTAATCGAGTTGAAGCTATCGTAGAAGTAGAATGCTGATACACGAATATATGTATTTTAGAGAAAATCATTAGAAACTCCTTTCCGTAGACATTTCAAGGAATAGGTTGTACATATAGCTACATATACATGTATGTCAAATGTAATATCGCTGATAAAAGTATATATATATAGTTCGGTAAATACAGATCCCCACAATAACTGCAAAACTGTAAGACAGCCAACTAAACCAAAAATGATCATCAACTAAGTAATTTCACACGGTCCTTTTTCCATTGCTAAGCCCATATAAATAATTCCTCCACATTTCAATATGTAGAAAATCCAAGAAATTGAAATCCTACATCTTTGCTTCTTCTATATTTCTCATCACATATCATATTCCAGCAAAGAAGCCTACTTTATCTTGAATTCTCAAACCTTGATACCACGAATCTTCACTTCCAATATGCACATTTAATCATGTATCTTGTGCACTATCAAGGGTCACAGGGCGTCAAAGTACAACCAGCTGACGAAAGATGAGGATTATCATGCATATCATGAAAACGTGCAACTACATTGGTACTAGGATGAATAAGAACGGCTATGGCTATGATTATGATGTCAGAGTGGATGAGCCCTGAGTTTAAACGGTGAGAACCAATAGAGGTAGGCATCATCAAGGTGAAGATATTGATAGCAGCACAGGCCATCTGATACTAAAGCCAATGGCTATGGCAGTTAGAGAGTGCCTGATTTTGTCTTGGCCAAGTCCATGTTTCTTCTTAACTCTCACTAAACCATCACCATCATCATCATCATCATCATCATCACGTTCTCCTGGCTAGCTTGGATATCATATTAGCCGACTGCAGATTGAGCCCACTTTGAGTTGCCAAGAAAGGCTTAGACGAATTTGACTGATATCCTATCTCCATTTAGTTCCTTTAGCATCTAGACTCTGTCCATAATGAATATATATGTAACATGTATATGTATCCCCCTTGAGATATATCGGTGCTTTCTTGATCTCTTTGCTGTGCAATATCAGTATAGTTGTCCACATATCTGCATATAAACCGCATCAAAGCGTGCATTATGTCGTAGACAATACAACTACAAAAAAAAATGTAAAGAATAAGATAGAAAACCCCTCATCAGGCACAAATGATATAACAAGCGGAGTAACAAGCGAATTCTATTCTGTTTCCTTGTTATCTAGTTTTGATCTTGAAATATATCAACCTTGCCATCTCTTGAATTCACTGACAGAGCCGATGTTTTTTCTGTTTTAAATTTGACTTGGGACCTTCAGTAAGAAAATATAATCAGATCGTCATCGATCTATTTCAGTCAAAGGTGCCAAATTCATGATCACCCGACTAGATATGCAAAATACATTTTCTGCTTTAGACCCTTTAGTCAACTATTTTCTTGGCTTCAAAAATAAATGTCTTGCTGCATTTTTATCTATATCTGATACTTGTCTTGGTACAATTAGTTGCTACAAGATTTTGTGAACTTCACGAAATTACATATTATTCTCAATGTTTTATACTTGTTGTGTGACATGTTCGTAAACTTTTACTTCATTATTAGTTTCTCATGCCTTGTTTTAGTCGGAAACAAGATAATGGCCTTTCTGTCTGACGATTCGTCTCTTGGCCTGAAAAAAAATTCCTGTGGCTTGTTCTGTGCAAATTCCAGTGATACCTTGATATCTAACTCGAGCCATTTAAATACAGAACAAGCCTCCTCCTTCCACGTCGTCTACATCCCTTATACTACTTTGTTCAACTAATATTAGCTATCTTCAGCCTAACATCCATCATCAAATGAGAGAAGTTCCCATTCACTTATTGGCACTTTGCTTGGCACGGAAGACGGCTTGCGGGTGAAGATATAAAGAAAACAGTAGACAATTGTTGGTGGCATAAATAGATACATGATAAGATAAGGTGATATACAATAAAAGAAGAATAAAGAAAGGCGTAAAATTCATTGAAATCTCTATCCAGAGAGTCGGGATACTTTGAAAAGGGTATTGGAGAAGGAAAAAAAAGACAAGATACAACCTGATAGAGGCAAATCAAGACAAACAAAACACCATCACATCATTTTGCCACCCTGTTTTCTGTCATAGACGCTGGGGTGAGACTACGCTCCGTTCAAAGCTATTCTGAGTCGGTGACGCCAGCTTTTGCTCAAAGCTATCTGTCACCGACTTAGCCGACGCACGGTCCAAGTCTGCCATCTGAACCAACGACGTTTCATCGTGATCCGCGCCATACTTGACCGTGTACGAGCGAGAATAGACGATGCCTGTTGCATCCATCGGCGCCTCGTCGTCTCCCCGGCCCGCCACAGACCGCATAACGGCGTGGTTTGATCCGGCCGCAGGCATACCGTTGTTGGACCGGTTGGTACTGCGCGCGTATTTGCCGCTGTCGTAGTAGCCGGCTTTGCTCTTGTTGTAGGTTGTGCCGCCGAAGACGCGGGGGAATACACGGACGAGGATTACGCGTAGGGCTGGCATGCAGGCGCAGATTATGCCGACGTTGATCTCGATCGTCGACCACAGCGAGGCCTCCCATTGGTCCCAGGTCGGGTTCAGCGAGTTGGCGAAGACGACTAGTGAGCGGAGACGCACGATAGAGATGACTGTAACACTACAGTAGGGTTAATAGGCTGTTATATGTCTAGTGATCTAGTCTTATAGGGTCGTATCAAATGGATGGGGGACAATACTTACAAGGTACCAATGCAGAACATGAGAGCGACACCGGCCTTCTTCTTCCAGTGAAGCTTAAGCAGACGCAGCTGACTCAAGGGGATAGCCAGCATCAGGATATCGAGAATGATCGAGATAGAGGCATTCGCCCATGCCAGGTGGTTAGTTGATACGCAACTTCCCGTGAACTCGCCACTCCACTTGGTCCAGAAGTAGCTGATAGGGTTACACTGGAAGATTGCAGCAACGACAAAGGCGATACCGTAGGCAACATCAATACCGACTGAGCCCCAAAGGAGACGACGGACACCGACACCGGGGAAGATGCGCAAATAGAAGAACAGGATGCTAAGCTTGAGCAAGAACACTTGCGCAAAGTATAAGATTTCCATGATGTAGAAGTATCGGCCAAAGGTCGTGATGTCGTCAAACTCTATAGTCCAGATGTCACGCGCCAGACCGTATTTGGTGAGAGCGTGTACGTTCATGATACTAGATGGGATACCGGTTATGAGGGTGATCAGAATGAAAAGATCGTCGAGACCGAGTTCTTCGCGAGAGTAGAAGATCTTGTAGGCGAGGCGGATGCCGACGACACATCCAGAGATAGTACCGAAGACATTGGAAACAGTGTTGTAGGTAGCCGTCTTATCTCTAGCTTTCACCCCACAATCGGTCGAGGTCAGGTTCTTGGTGGCTATGGGGTATATGTTAGTTTACGGGTCGAAGAGTATCTTGATACTGGCGTGTTGTGCAAACTCACTTAGCATGTCCTTGACACTGCACGAGGCCAGAACACAGGACTGGATTTGTGCTACCAAGGTGGCATTGGTACACAAGCAAGTCGTGTTTGTCAAACTGCAGGGTGAAGCAGAAACCTCAGTTTCTAAGCATAATAGCTATGAATTGAAGACAAATATTGTAAGTTTCTTGTGCGCGTCGGATAGACTCTGTGATACAAAACGGTAAAATAGAGACAAACACATCATGTTGTGGAACTCTGGATCGCTTGAGGCAGAACTGGGACGTGGGCAATCGACTTACACCACATGTTGGCATGGACGACAATGAGCTTGCTGCTACTGAAGTGACGGCTAGAAGTGCGGCTAATAATGTGCGGAAGAAACGCATGACGGCGATGTTGTGATATCAAAACAATTTGGGAAATAAAACGATGATAACGAAACAAAGAAAGCCAGTAAGTTGTAAGTGGATAACTAGGCCATAAGCAAGAAGGGGGTGGGCTTCCCGATATGATAGAAACAGAAGCTTTCGAGGTTGATGTCGACAGAAAGATAAAGATAGATGATATAAAAAAAAAAAAGAGCAAGTTGATTTGAAAAATCCTGGGTCCAGAGACGGTTAAGGGTGTCTTATATCCCAAAGATATGAGAAGACAGAAGTTCTTGTAGCCTTTCTGGTCGGGCTAAGCAAAAACAAGCGCTTACTATAAGGTCTAGTTACAACTAAAAAGACATTAGGATGCAACTACCCGTGAGATAGCCCAAGTCGAATCTCGCCAAGACTGACAGAGTTTGATGGATTGCGTGGATGACCTGAAATAGAATAGACGATGGTCTATAGATGCAGTCGTATAGTAGTTGAGAAAGAACGTTGATACAGTATCAGTACGAGGCAAGTAAAGTCCGTAAATATCAACGTAGAGTATATATCGCGGATGAAGATATAAAGACAGTCGAGTCAAGAGCCAAGAAGGAAGATAGACTTCCTGCCGGGAAAGGATATGTTATTAACAATATCGTAAAGTACAAATACTCCAAAAAACAATCAAGAGAGATTCGAGAAAAAAAACTCCAGAAAAAGACGGGTGTCAGAAAAATATTTGTATGTGTATGGGGGGGGGGGGGGGGGGGTTCCATATGTTTGTATAGATGTCTCTCCGGTTATAGCTTAGTATAAAACTGATACAAAAGAAAGTGGAATAAAATAGAAAAATATACATAATCAAGAAATGGGCCCTCGCTAGTACTAATATGGACTAGAACGGCCCTATTATTTTCTCCATGTGTCGTGAATGATTTGAAAGATCACCTTCTTGTTTGTGTTCTGCTACCTGTAAAAGCTCTAATGGCCTATATTCCCTTGCTAAGAGCTGGCTACATAATATATCATATAGCTAGCTATAATTCGAAATCTTTCGTATCAGGGACATGGTAGACGTTTCTTGGTCCCTTGCATGTACTAACTTTTGACTTGCATATCTTGTATTTGTATACTAGGGACGGTGAAAAAGAAGAAAGAGTATGCCTACATGTTAGAAACTTGCTGTTAAGTACACACCCATGGAGGAATGCCTCTAATACCAGCAAAACCCTTTTGTAATAATCAAATAGGTATGTATTATATTTTAGAGGTCCATACTAATATGCTTGTACAGTTGCATGGAAGCTTAGTCCATCTGAGCAAGAGAACACACTATCAATCTGTATGTGATACACGAAACATCCGTCGTTATGCCTACTACGAAGAACCCCAAAGAGAAGATGTATTTGGTATAGAAACTATAGTAGGGTTTCAGTTGCAACAAGACGGGCCTTCTGTGCTCCTAGAATGGGAGGTCAACGAGCAAAGGATGGTTGGATGAACTCAAGTCTGGACTTGTCTTATCAGCTGTGGTTCAAAGGCCGATATTCGAGTACCATGAACTCCAAGTTATCCATCATATCTACCGGTAGCCATAGGCACACATAGCATAAGGTTGATAAGACCAAGCTCGGCTATATGAATATCATATTGTTCTCGAGCAAATAGAACCCGACTTAGAATGTAACTAGTATCTATCGTCATATTGTTATTGACGTTCGTGTCGCATTATTATTTGCTTGACACCTTGGCAATCAACGTCTCATAGTATATGTATAAACAAACGGATATGATACACTTCCAACTCAATCATGATTTCTTGAACTACGAACCATGAGTGCCAAGCAATTCATGAGAATATAGTTCACTTGCTATATCGCCCAGTCAAATAAGAGCCATCTGCATAGAAACTAACGACAGTCAAGACATATGGTCTTGTTCTACCCAAGGCAATCGTTAAGACTAGGAAAAACAACACCAACATAAAACAGCTGAAGTATTCAGGTTGAATTGCATGTAGACTGTAGGTCCTGGCGTTTGATAAGTGGGAATCGGATGTGTTTTGCGGGATCCTAGAAACACCAATGCCGACTAAAACACATACAGGCGATGATACAAGCAAAGTTCAAACAGGGCGCAAAGAGCGTGTCATTGGCCATTGGCTTAGTATCGCGAGATGGCTATAGCTGTGCCTCATTCATCCATACAAGCACTGTATGTACATATATAGTCGCTATGTGATTTGTGATGTATGCGGGGCTAGATCTTGAATACGGATAATACCATGATAGGACCTTGTAGTTTTTGTTTCTAGAGTCTGTCATTCTCGCAGCTAGAATGCTCAGCCAATAAGACTCTATACACAGCAAGATAGTAACTGACCAATCAATTTTGTATGCTAGCCAGTATAACAACTACTGGTTAGTTTTGCCATTGAGGTATATTATTCCAGGATATATTAGTATATGGATTTGGATGTTCTAGGAAAAAAATGGCAGAGATTAGAAAATAGTTTAGCTAACACGATCACTTGAAACCCCATGGCTCGTGTATGTTCATGCTCCTGTAATCCAGATCCTCTCCCTCCGCTATTCCTTCGGTTGATCTTTTCCTAAACCCTGACCAGAAGGAAAGAAAAGATGCATGAGGTTCAACCCCCCCAAGGTCTACAGGTATATAATGAATAGAGTGAGGCAAGGCGTGTTAGGCTGGACTTACCTGAAGGAAGACAATCTAGGATCCTTTCTACCGATCATATTTTCATAAAGAAAAAAAAAATAAGGCCAGCCCGGTAGAGATGTTGGTTGACTCTGTTGTTGATATGCTAATTACCAAATTACTAGACAAGGTCAAGTCATATCAAATAAAAATGCAAGGCAAGAAAAAAGGCAAAGAAAGCTGCACCTCAAAAAGAGAAAATAAGGCCGGTCTGACACTGAAATCAACGAATGTTTCCTTTTTATCGACTAGTCACATATTTTGCGTTGCACTTGAAAGAGAGTTTAAACTATACGTATAAATAATATTAAAATTCAAAGTTATTATGCCCAAAAAAACAACGTAACTACGCAATCTTTCCTTCCTTTTTTCTTCTTTAATATTAGCTTTATAACAAGAGTAGTGGGTATCTTTGTGTATTTTTGTACATTTGATACAACTACTTGTACTATTCTTGCCTGATATGCCTGTCCCAGCAGCTCAATATGCCGAAGTTCGGCCACACAGACTATAACTGCCAACTTAAAGAAACGTGAAGTTGTGGATCTTCTCGAAGAATATTCGACAGTTGGTCTTTTCTTTTGAGCAATTACAAATATTGAACGGCGTATTTAGACGGATTTATAGATGGCAAAATATCAGCATTGCCAGCTTTTCGTTAGTAAAAGTGACTTGTATATTAACCCTGTGTATAACCCTATGCCAGTCAAAATTTCGACTAATGATAGTGTAAGTCGTTGGGGTGAAGTCTGGAGAAATTGGAGAATACTAGGATACGCCCACTCCCCCACTACTAAGCATCTTCATATCATTACAAACACTAGCTTGAAATGACGGTATGGTGAGAAACACCGAGCCACGCAAGACCTAACTAGACTTCTATAGATACAAGTATACGGCATCGCCTAGCTATTTTGCAAGACGATCTAACCCCTCACTAATTCAGTAAGCAATACTGAGAAAACGAGAAAACGGCGCTTGTCGAACTGGAAGGAAGGCAATTTTCTCGCCAACGGCGGCAATAGCCACTTGCCGTAGCCTTTCGGTTCTGATAGGAATTTTGACTATTGCGGAGTAGTTAGTAATTGTGGAAAATCTATGTAGTATAATTAACGATAAGGAATAGGGAGTAGTGATGACAAGACCCTTTAGAAGATGCTCTTCAGGGGGGGGAGGAGGATGGAGAGGATGCTTTGAACAGTAATTGGCCAGTTCTGAATCAAACCCAACCCGGTTCTGCGGTAGCTTGTCTCTAACTTATTGTCTCGGCTCTACGTCAAGGCACTTGGTTTCCAAAACTGGTTGAATGTCTAGGTCTTTGAGATCTCCAAGTGAAGATCTTGGGATGAAAAATGTTGAATGTTGATAACTCCCATTCTTGGATAATCAGGTAATCATCAAGTATGTCAAGACCTAAACCTGGACTTTCCCGCCGCCCGAAGTGATCCTGTAATGAATTTATACTTTCGATAGACCAAGTTATCTCCAATCTCCAAAAGACGGGTGATGTTACGCGTAGTATTTGGGTAGAAGAAGGAGAGCAAGTTTCTAACTGAATTTCATAGACGTTGGCTGACTAATTCCACATACACGTACTGGGATATCAGACCCGAGCGGATAATTAGTATGTTCCAGCTGTATGGCTCGTGTCTCTATGTAGCTGCAAGGAAATTATGCCTTTATTTTTCATTCCGGCATCACAACTTGATACCTTAAAGAGGGAACCACAGACCTCCGGATGACTTCCCGGAGAAAAAAAAAACAAGGACATGGCATGGTGTGATGGTTTTTCTACGAGAAAAGTATATGTTTAAACACATAGTTTAGACATACTTAGTCGGCAGTTCGCAGCAGTATAAGTAGAGAATGACACAATAATGCAGTACAGTTCTGATGCCTTAGGGAAATCTGGTTTGCTCAGTAAAATACACTAGAGAGATAGAGACAACGTAAACTGGGGGAAAGGCTATCTGCCTATAGATAAATTGATAGACTTGAGTAATAATTCCACCTCAACTTTCAACTTGCCTGTTGAGCTTGCTATGTAGTACATGTAAGTTTCTGCGCTATGATGCTCTGATGATATTATGATTCTGATCTGTCAGACTGCCAACTTCGCCTGGCCTATGAGAATCGATAGGTTCTATGTCATTAGCCTGATAGGGTGTCTTTTGCGGCATCATCAAACTCGACCGGCTGTCCGTGTGTTTGCCTGAAGAGTCGAGGTGTTTCGAGGATAATTGTTTGCAAGCCGGGCAAAGCAAAATCACATTGAGCCTAGGCTCTTCTTATCTTATCATATCACATAATTCCGGAACAATGTGATGTGATACTGTTCAAGTAAAAGTCCTCAAATCAGACAAGCTACACATGGATTCTAAAATATAATTGGGCTTCGAGTTGATTGAGAGATCAAAAATTGTACTCTTATATCAGGTACACCCCTAGAATTATCTTTGACAATTGGAAAAGGTCAAGTGATGCTAATATGGCCAACTGATTATACAATTATAGTAAGCCACATATATATATAGATATGCTACATTGTTACATGCCTAAGTTTTTGAACAGGTCCGTGCCCATGCATGTTGTTTAGATTTTTGAGTGTTACCCCCCCCCCCCCCCCCCCCCTCACGACAAGAGACTAACTACTCGTTACTAAGTCGTCCCTTTTTCCTATAGCTCGAGTATTCAATTGTATGTACATCTCTCTCGTTGTCCATGTATTCTCCACCCGGTGCTTCAGCGTCAAATATCTGCATTAGCTTCAAAATACGGTAGCACTCGATGCTGTGCTGAGTGGCAATGCAGGTTCTCCTTACTTAGTGGGCATCCCTTTTTTGTTACATCTGTATCTTTGATTTTCACCCATAATCCTACTGTACACTAAGTTAATGGCTTACTACTAACTAGTATATTTATACGCTTGACAAATATTTCTCACACGTGTCATTCTATCGGAGTATCCCGCTCTATGATACAGTTAAATATTCATATTCTTGATGCTGACCTTTTTGTCGTCGTCCTTTCATGTCAGATAGTAACTCCTTGTCTTGTACATATCACGGTAATCGACGATACGCCGTCTTACAGGTAAAAAAGGTTCCCATGAAAGATATTGCTGGTTCGGGACGAAATGATGGGAAATCAGAGAAAGAAAGCATGAAGGCCAGGCATTACCACCCAATTGAGTTATAATTCTGGTAATGAAACGACAAAAGCCGACCGTCAATCTGCAGGCGAATCATTGTTGCTATAGACCCAGTACTACTATCTTCTATTATAACGACATACACAACAACACGACGGTGGGGGTGTCACATCAACGAACGTCAGTTTGTATCGTATCCAGCGTAATGCTTGCCTTCTCTCCCTTTATCTTGATATCCATCTTAAGTCCTCCCCATAGGGTCTCTTTGGACACACACGGAAGGGAAAGGGGGTTGCGTTAAATGGATAATCTCTCGTCTAGCTCTACATATAGTAGTGGGAACTACTGGAATAAGACCATAGCTATCGTATCTCAATGCAAGGGATACTTGAACTCAGTCTATCGTGACAAAATAAGCGTAGAGCATGACACAGCACGTTATGTAGAGACGAATTTCTACGTTATAACATCTTCGTCACTACCCCCAACTATCTGAGATGTGATAAACTGCCGTGGTTTGATAGCGTCAGCGTCATGATATGTCAATTGGGGTGCAACAAGCTGAAAGCTTCTTCTGCAAACTGATAGAGATGGACAGTCTGCCATTTCATGCCACACAAGAAGGAGATAAGCTAACGCTAGACGTGCCCTTTGATATGATCTATACCCTATTACCTAAAAAGAAACGATCGTCAAGAAGAGATTCGACTATGGACCAAATAAAGAGAAAAACAAGCAGACTCAGACTCTCCCAAAACATACGTAACTTCTCTACCGCGACTTCTCAGGGGCACTGTCTTGATGGTGTCAATAGTACGCACATCTTGGCATTGCAAGTGAATATGCACTTCATTTGCATTCAACACCTTCTTTATCCCATGCCCTAGTCTATCATAAGCGACATGATATGAACAGTACTACCGGTCTACCTATCCAGTTTAGTGCCAGCACTTACCAACACACTTCGCGGCTTCGCGGCTTCATAAGCTTCAATTCATTTGATGTTCGCGCTCCTATGTTCTTTGGCTATACAGTTTTGTCCTTCTATTCCCCTTCTAATAAAGTCTCCCACGGTGTTCTTAAGACGTACCACATATTAAGGTTACATTCGGGTCTTTATGACGGGAACACTGAGCTTCTTTCTCGCTAGGTATACTCAATGCAGTATTCTTCCCCGTCTTGGGTTTCGACACACGTTTTATAGGGAGACCATAGTTGTGTGAGGCCAAATGGTTTCCTGGCTAATTAACGGCTGGTATATTCTATTTGGGTTAGGGATATTAGGTTTCCATTCAATTCCAGTTTAATAAAGCGGAAACTAGCACCCGGAGAACAGCTTTTAGAAAGTTGTTTATGAATTATCATACGTTTATGTGTCAGCATGTTGTCTGACTAGTTTTTGATATCAACAAAGACTGATAGTAGGATTAATCAACACGCAACCTCGGTAATAAGCATTTCACAGCAAACAAACAATCTACAACTATATAGCAATGACTATCTGGTTTATGCCTTAAACAATTATTCTGTCATATAAGAGATCACCCAGTTTGGACATAAGGTGCTATGAAATGTTACCCCATATCTAGACATAGACGGGTATGGAACCAGATATGCCAGGATATCACCACGCCCAGCATCTTTTTTTCACGAACCGACACCCAAAGGAAGAAGGGAAGGAGTTTGACATTAACGAACAGACCGTCCTCATATTCAAAATCAATCTTGACAGCGGTGATGGATGGGCATGAAAGGAAGGGTCAGGTTGTTTTAATGAAGAAGGTAAATGAAAAGAGAGGGAGGTAAGCAAACAACTGGTGAATCAAAAGAAATCAGGACGGGGAATCTCTGAAAGCTCCCAGATAGCGTTCATGTGGGGGGAAAATGAAATGAAGTACGACATGGACCTGCCAGGAACGAACTGAAACAGGAGAATAAAATAAACGAGCGTCTAAGCACATGCCATAGAATTAAATGGGAATTTGCTTATTTTTCGGGTATGTTCGCCCCAACCTTTGAGAAAAAGGTTAGGGCCCGTGCCCCGAGAGAGCGTTATACAGAAAGAGAACAGAACGGATATCGCTTGAAAGATTCACCGCGACGGTCCAAGCATAGAGAAGAGAGAGCACAGGATGTACAGACTAAGGATAGCTGGCCTAACAGGAGCACAGACATATATGGTCTTATGTGGGAAATAGAGCAGTACCTTTCATAGCAAGGACGTACAAGCATGGTAAGAGCACAACTAGTCACGGCATGGCAGGATTTTATATGAGTATCTGTGTGTAGCTACATACATACTTGTGTACAATTACATGTAACTACATAATCAGAAGACAAAATGAGCTGACGACAAGTCCATAGATGTAGTTATGTATACAAGGTTAGCTAATTCATAGTAGAAATGAGTCTGAGTTTAACGAACGACGCAGGAGTAGCGAAGTAATAACGTTATGATAGAAAGAAAAGAAGCAAATCATCCAGCCTTTTCACCGTATCAGACCACTTAAATGTGGTGATTTATTGATTGTCTTTTACTGTCTACTCTACTACAACTATCTAAATGCAAAGTAATATCAAGACTTAAGAAAAATTTTCAGTAATAATCGCTTAAAAACCACTTGGAACACTGCCTCGTAGGTCTGTCGTCCCCGGGCAGGCGCGGAAATTGAGACTAAGAGTACATGTATAAGTTTATTTACTGACTAGGATTGACAGAGATCCTGTCCATCTTTGATATAACCTTACTCGGCGGGCATGATAAAAAGACTGTGTTTGGAAACACTACAGATTATCAATACTTCAAGGCGTAGAGTAAGTTAATCATCGTTGATTCCAGACTGTTGGTGTAACAGTTTCTCAGGGGTGATTTCCTCATTAGGCTAGTCCTTACTCGTTAAGAAATTCTTCTACCTTCCTTAGACAAGATTTGACTAACTTTGTAAATTAATGATATGTCCGAAGATGAAAAGAAAAAAAATAATAATACCGACTATGAAACCGCGCGATGTCACATAGAGTCTGAAGACTTTGGCATTGCTGTCCCGGTATACCAGTTATAGAATATGAGTTCACATGAGTTCAAACCTGTAATTGGAGGTTAGGATTACTCAGAGAGATTACTGCACTAAGAGATCATGTCTGTATATTACTTACTATGTAACTAGTCTGTTGATATCACAAAGAGAAGAGAAGAAAAAGTATAGATCCTGAACCATGAACGAAGCACAACTTTTTAACTCGACCATCATGGTATCGAATATTAGACACTAAGGTTTTATTCATGTGTTTTCTAACAAGTACTCTCTCTAATTGAGATCCTTCTTCCACTTTAAATAGTCTTGTTGCCACATGCTCTTTGGAACACCAAAGGAAAAAAGAAGAGACTAAAATTCCTTGAAGGTGATTTTTTAGCAATTTATCTCGGGCTCGGCCAAGCCTAGTGACATTCACAATGCTTACTAGGCTTCGGAGGACTAGGGATTTTTTGGGGAGAGTTTATCGGCTTTGGAAAAACGAGGTAATATCCATTGGACATGTAATGAGTCTTTACATGTATTTTACATATGGTAGTCTTGAGGCTTTGAGATCTTAGATTTTGAATAGTAGAGGAGATGAAGTATATGAGACCTACCTGATATTACATTGAATCCTTGATTCTCGCAGCACAAAGAAAGTCTCAGTCCTCTATTTCTTGTTGGTCATAGAACGAACACTCTGCTGTAGACTTGACTCGGGATATAATCTCAGCTGCCTTTTGAATTAATACTCGGTGTTCCATCTTCCAAATATCTCCGCAAGTGTTCTCTATCTCTTAACATCTGCGATTTGCTTGACTAGCTGTTGTATTTTGTTGTGCTTCTGGCGGAACAAGGCTTAGCCCCATTTTTATTATTAAAACTTTCTTTTTTCTCTTTCTTTAATATATTTCTTGTGTAAGTCACATATGAACTACCCAGGGAAACTTCGAACTACAAAATAACGTTCCGTTAGAACTGCTCACATCATATGTCACGGACCACGTGGGGGCATAGCGCCTCCCGAATTCTTGCCAAGGACGTTACATGTCAGAATACATGTATGCTACCTTTGCCCACATTGATTCTCTTTTCTTGTCCTTCTTGATATCTTCATAAAGGCTAACCTCATGTCACTGAGAAAAAGCGAAAGAAGTAGACAATTTGCCATTCCCGTAGGCTAGTGTATATATTAAATTGTATAACCAGACTAGACTGCGGACTATGCTCTAAGCTAGGACATGAACTATAATTTCTCCAGAAAAAGCGCCATGTGATTTCAGAAGATATCTCAGGTACATATCCAAGAAAGCATAACAATATCTAAACAATATCAGAAGCTTGTTGAGCCTAGCGCTGACTGTCGAATTATAGCCATCAGGTAGCTCGGGGCAACTGCCAACTGTGGCGTTCGTATAGGCAGATTTCGTAAGTACTTTTTTCGATAACAACGGTAACACCATACAATACGACAGAAAGAAAATAAGCAAATAAAAACAAAACAAAGACAATCACAATGTCACTAGCATCAAAAATCTTGCTCGCTGATCACCCGCTGGTCCTCCGCCATTTTCTATTTTCAATCTATCAATCTATTGCCTAGGGCAGATCGCAAGAACCCTCGCTCGCTATTTTCCGTTCTTATCCACGCACTTTCTCATTCTCTTCTCAGAGGCTCCATGCCCGAAGAAGAATTCAACTCCTTTGTCTATCTTTTAGTCTTCCATAGCTAGTCTTTTAGCCATGACTGGAAATAAGACTACCCTAGCTTGTTTGGCCCTCACTTAAGAAGGATGCAAAACGACCAAAAGAGAAGCGCTCTCCGGCTATTTGGGCGAGCCTGGCACGGAGAAACAAGCCAAAAGTGGCAGAGAACGACGATAGCACAATGACTAGTACGTTATTATTTTATTTTTGATCAGTCAATTGGCAGCGAAAGCAGTGGGAACGGACGGCTAAGTCGGGCACCAGCTATAGTAGTTTTATGCTCAATCGCAAGATGCGGAACTGAGGTCTGAGGGTGGAATTTGGGTTTCAATCAGAATGAAGACCGCTTTTTGTCTTATAAAGACGTCACAAGAGTCGTTCTGACTCAGATCGCAATGTCTCTTCTTTTTTCTTCTTGCTCCTCACCTCCAAATCTCTCAGACTTCGGATCTGTCTTGTTGGTCTTCTTCCCTGCTAGGCTTTTCTCTTGTTCCCTGGCACTCCAAGCTGTGATCTGACCTACTCTCGCTATCCCGTCACCGCCCCTTTTATTTACTCTTTCACCAGCTTACTCCATCCTATATTGTCATCACTATGAAGTCCTTTGGCTTCGTGACCAAGCTGGCCGCAGTCGCGGCTCTTATGGCTGGATCGGCGGCTGCTGTCAACTCTACTGATTTTGGCAACTGTAGATGTCTGCCCGGCGACGATTGCTGGCCTTCAGCCTCTAAGTGGTCCAGCCTGAATTCAACTGTTGGCGGTCGTTTGGTCAAGACGGTGCCGCTGGGCTCCGTGTGCCACGACCCGAACTATGACGAGGAGGCTTGCTTGGAGCTCCAGGACAACTGGACGCTGCCTGAGATTCAGTAAGTAACAGTGGTAGAAGAAGATGCGGTAGATAAACAAAGATTTATATCGACTTGTTGGAGAGAGCGTATACAATAGTGATCAGCCTTGTGGTTCCTATCTCTCTTAACAACATCTAGTATACTTCCCTAACTAGTAGTGAATGTGACGATCATCTCCAACTAGCCAACTACCAGAAGCACTAACACATGGCGTCTTTCTCCCTCTAGCGAACCTTCCTCTTCGTCTGTCATGTCGCCTTTCTTTGCCAACCAAAGCTGTGATCCCTTCACTGACCGCAGTCTTCCATGCGAGCTGGGCAACTATGTACAGTATGCCGTCAACGTGACATCGGTCAGCGACGTCTCAGCCGCGCTCAAGTTTGCTCAGACGAACAATCTGCGCGTTGTCGTGCGCAACACCGGCCATGAGTAAGTACTAGTTTTGTCTAGGTCTATCATCTTGCCTCTCTCAATCCCTTTGATTCGAGCCCTGAAGCCAAAAGGAAGTAGAGCTGTCTCGACTCTGTTCCATAGCCTGTCTAGCCTGGTTTTCTTTCAACGACGGGCGACTTTTTAGTCTTTCTGTAATTGCTCTCTCATCTCCTCTAAACGGCTGTTGAGGTAGTTATCGGATCCTAGACCCCTGACTTGTTCCTCTTACTGCATCCTATATATCCGGATCCTACGCCGTAACACTATAAGCTAAAAAGCAATAGCCTGTCCCCCCTTGTTTTCTCTCTTTTCTGGCCCTAGCTTCACCCCACAAATTTCATGATCAAAACATCGACAAGCACAAAAGCAGCCTAGCTAATATTTTCTCCTCCTGGTCTAGCTTCCTCGGCCGTTCTACGGGCGCTGGTGCCCTGGGCATCTGGATGCATCACCTGAAGAACATCAGCTCAGTCGAGTGGTCTGACCGCTCGTTCAACGGCACTGCCTTTAAGATGGGTGCTGGTGTTCTGGGCTACGAGGCCATCGAGGCCGCCGGTGACCAGGGCCGTGTTGTCGTGACTGGCGAGTGCCCTACTGTTGGCGTTGCCGGAGGCTTCACTCAAGGCGGTGGCCACGGCGCCCTGTCCTCGTCCTTCGGTCTTGGTGCCGATCAGGTGCTAGAGTGGGAGGTTGTCACTGCCGATGGCTCGCACCTGACCTGCAACCGCAAGCAGAACACGGAGCTCTTCTGGGCCCTGGGCGGTGGCGGTGGTGGCACTTTTGCCGTCGTCATGTCCGTCACTGTGCGTTCGTACGAAGACCTACCGATTGCCGGTCTGGGCCTTAAAATGTCTGCTGCCTACTCGACCAGTGACGAGTGGTATGAGATTATCGCCGCCTTTAACCAGCTGGTGCCCAGCATGACTGCCCAGGGCGCCATGGTGGTGTACTACTTCAACAGCGCCGTCTTTGTCATCAACCCCATCACCCTGTACAACGGTACCGTTGCCGACATCGAAGACATGATGTCTCCTTGGTTGACGATGCTGGCCAACTACAGCGTGCCCTACTCCAAGTCGACCACCCAGCTGGATACTGACTACGAGCACTACAACACCTGGATGGGTCCCCTGCCTTACGGCCACGTCGAGGTGTCGGCCTACCAGTTCGGCTCGCGTCTGCTAGACCGCGACACTCTTGCCAACAACAACGACGACCTGACCGAGGTTCTGCGCTATGTCACCGAGAACGGTGCTCTGGCTGTCGGTTCCGCCGTCAACGCTGCCCCTCCCTCCGGCGTCGAGCTGACTGACAATGCCGTCCTGCCCGCGTGGCGCACATCTGGTATCCACCTGCAGCTGACTACATCATGGAACAACACGCCCTCTGCCTGGGACCAGATGATCGTCAACCAGGAGACCATGACCAACGACTTCATCCCTCGTCTCAACGATGTCACCCCAGACTCCGGTACTTACATGAACGAGGCTGATTTCCGCCAGCCTACCTGGAAGGCCGACTTCTTCGGCGATAATTACGATGCGTTGCTAGCCATCAAGAAGAAGTTTGATCCCAACTTCCTGTTCTGGTCGACTAAGACTATCGGTTCAGACACCTGGACTGTCGATGAGTACACTGGCCGCATGTGCCGCTGCTAAGCACTCTTGTAATCGTCTTGAGTGATCTATAGTCTGTGAATGCCCCTTCCATCTTTTTTCTTCCTTTCTCTTGTACATACAATTTTTTTTCTTTCTTGTAGAATAGCAAGCTGTCCCTACATGAAGCTTCCTCTTTTTCTATATCCTATTTTAATAGCGTTTATTATCCTCTTCCAAGACAGAGGTGGCTGCTTAGCTTAATGATTTTGAAAAAACGTAGAAGCAACAAATGAATTCTTTTTCCCCTCTAACCAGCTATATGCTGATGCGTAATCCTTATATACTTGACAACTACTATATCCCAGCAAACACGAGAATCTGTAGAGTTGAAGCAATGAATATGTAAAGCTAATGATGAACCATAAGGGTAGTTATATAAATTTTAGGGCGATTATTGTTCCAGATATGAAATATAATTAACTTTTCTTCACAAAAATCAATTTAGCGGCTTCGGCCCGTCAAAACGAACTATAGTCTAATTAGTTTCAAGTCTTGTTAGACTGAAAATTTGATGGTGGTATTTTTGTTAGTGTTTGTTGTCCTTCTTATTACCGAAGAAGTTCCCGCTTTGCGTCGAATAGTTAGTGTTACATGTCACATATATATACTCGGTTACATTCAAAGGAGAATAACTATACTTGGTCCAAAATCATCATTCCCCCGATGTTCTATTATCAAAAGTAAGTTGGAGATGCCCCGAAGTCGGCTTTTTTTCGGCCTGATATTCGAATTTTTATATGCTAAAGTTAACTGCCAGAAACCTTGGATACATTAATCTTGTTTGACACTAGTACTCATATCATCATTTATATTTATACGGTCTCTGAAGACATCCAATACAACATCAACAACTTCCTAGTCTATCAAATATCTCCGTCTGGAATTACCTGTGCACCGCTGTCAAAAGCACGACAAAACTACTAGAGTCCTTCTTGTTCCTTTAGAGCGATAATAAACTCTCCTATCTAAACTATTGAAAGACTTTCCTCTAGTAATACTAAAGCCATAAAAGTAGCGTAATACGTAGAACATCCAAATTCCTTATTCAGGGTCCTTTATGTCAGTAGTAAGTGAAGACATCCTTTCATCATTTACCGACTTCTTTTCTTTAATTTCAGGGTTCCTTTGGCATTCCATTATAAGTATACATCTTTTACTTGGAATGGCATTGACCTACTACAGTATATCATGAGACAAGTCATACTTGAGGCTTCTTCCATGGCGTTCAAGCTTACGACAGCCTTCTAGAAAGTAGATCCCCGAGTCAACACTCGTACTCTATTGTTATATCTCCCGTCCAATCTCTTGCAATCATTCTAGCAACCTAGAACGTATCTATGAAAATCCGTGACCTCTATCACAAGCCTAACACACTAGGACAACTAGTCGGAATGTGGCTCATTACTCCATCCTGGAATTTAGAATACACGTCCGTAGCAAGGACTATAAAACTACAAGATTATCCTACCATACATATATACCACAAACATCTTTATTCTAGTTGGCTCATAACTTTTCCTATGTTTATCTCACTCTAGCTAAGCCAGGTCCTTCACTGCCATGGAGGGTGTTGTAGGTGGCTCCGGTATGCCAGAAAGTCCAGCTACTCAGGTCTACCCAGCTCTCCCCCCCCCCGGTAACCTCCACTTAATCTTCAAACTTGTCTGTGGGTATATCCAAGTTTCTTTTTCTCTATTTACTTCTATAATCTGTAATAGGATGGCCGCCATAATCCACCTCCTCAACTCAACTCATAGCATATCATTATACATAAGACCTACTCAATCTTCCACGATATTAGGATGTGGAACGCCAACTTCTTGTTCAACATCGCCGATAAAGGGCTCCTTCAAAGAGAATACATGCCTTTTTCTCTGTTCCTTTCTCTACGTACATATATGTTCTTTTACCCCTCAAGAAAATCATGACGCAACATAATAGTCTCAATACATACTTAGAATTGGCCAATGAGTAGACTCATGTCTGTTACAAATGCCGATATTAAAATGTTGCGGAGTAGGAAGGCTACGTAGAGCCCTTTGCTATGTTCGCAAACTGCCAATACGGAAAAGAGTCCTACTCTTTGTTGATAGCCAAGCTGCCATCCAAAGGGTTNNAACCTCATAGAGAAACTAAACCTTCAGGACCTCGACACTTGTATAGAAATACACTGGTGTCCTGGTCATGTTGGAATAGAAGGAAATAAGATAGTGGATAAGCTTGCTAAGGAGGCTCTTGAAAAAAGAGTATGCACCTCTATTGCCACAGCAGGGTACATCAAGAAAAAGATCAAAGAGAATATCTTCACCCTCTGGGACACACTTGTTCACCGCGATATCGACAAACTTGGGAATCACT
>LJZU01000316.1:0-92751 GCA_001513805.1 Davidsoniella virescens | reverse complement strand
GCGTCGTATGATCTTAGTGATTTAGGTAGACGTAAAATATAATCAAATCAAATCAAATCAAATGTTGCTGTTATACATGAGTACTTCTGTTGGATACATCTCATATACTTATGTTCATATGTATGATTTGATACACAGTTCGAATTTGGACCCAATATCTTGCATCATCATCCAATCATTTGAGTTAGTTTTTTGAAGAATATACCTATTTAATGGAACTAGAACGTGCTTTATCTGTTACAAAAAAAAATACTGCTTCTTCAAATAAAATATAATCAGCCCTCTTTGTTATCAAAATGAGGAAAAACTACATCAGCAAGCTCCCGTGCAGATTAAACAATATAATAAGCTTTATTTCTATCTAAAGCATAATTAGTCTATAAGAAAATGATAAAACTCCTTACTAGATATCGGCCATGAAATGGCATTTATTTAATACACTTCTTCCATCAATAACTATGTTTAACAACAATCTAGCGAAAATGGATTCATCAACAGTGGATTACCTAATTATTTGGCTGCTCAACTAATGACTACTTACACGAAGATAGACAATCTAGTTTTGTAGAGAATTGGATTTTTTTCCCTTTCAACCTCTTCTACTCCCCACACAATCAAAACATCACAACAATTGAACCTACATTCCGTCATACTTTTTTCCACCTGTACTATCTGCCATACAGCCTTCACATCTCTCAAGTTGTCCAAAGATGAGATTGCAAAGATCCCGCAAATTTACTACGATAACAAAGAATTAATGCTTTCAGATGGCAAGCATATCATGATGATGTGACTCGCGGGTATAGATACAACCCGCTAGAGTACATACAGAACCTTCGTCGTTGCCTAAATAGTTTGAATGATTAAAGGCTTCTAAAGCTTGATTTTCTTCCTGATATACCTGACGTTGAGGAACATACTAAATTAACAAGGTAGTAAATCATAGTGTTTTTAGACACAAAGGCCAGAATGCTTCATAGTCTAAGAAGAAGGACAAATAATTGCACTATAGCACGACTGTAGCAACTTTCTACGAGCAATAATTTGACATAAAAGAGTAACAACATCCACAGCATAGCCGAAATCAGTACTACTATAAGAACCGACATCATTGCTACATAGAAATAATCAGTCTGATATCTGAATGGCAGAGTGATACAAAGTGGCAATGTTTGGATAAATAAAATGGGGCCATATTGGTTTTCAAGTAGCCAGACAACGAACGTAGCAACTTCAAGCTTCAAACGTTATTTTACCACTAGAGTAAGTCTTCAAAATCTTAGCCTGTAGTAATTGTCCCGCTTCCCACTGCATATCTACGATAGCTATATCAGCCCGAAGTCCCTTTTTCAAGCTACCTGTTTCCTCCTCGTCGAATACACTATATGCCGTGCCTGCAGTCGCGGCCGTCACAGCCTGTGCTAACTCTAGAGCGAAATGCGGGTTGACAGTCTCCGTGGAAGCCGGCTCACGTGCCGATCGCCTAGTCGTGGCAACATAAAGATTCGGCAACGGAGCAAGCGGGGCAGACGGCGCATCACTACCGATAGCCAACACAGAACCAGTATCTGCGAATTCAGGGTACGCAAAGGCACGACCACATCGCTTGGTGCCTAACAGACGAGGCCATTGCCGTAGGATAGCCGGGTCGGCATGCACCGGGTGGATGCTAGCAGTAATGCCGAGAGCGCCAAGACGCGCGACGTCTTCAGGCGCCGTTAGTTCGAGATGCTCAATGCGGGGTCTGAGAAGAGCAGGTGCATGAGAGGCAATGGCATTTACTGCTACATGGACAGTCTGGTCACCAATAGCATGTAGAGCAACCTGCAGGCCATGGTTAGTCGCACGCGCCACTGCAGGACCCAGTATATCGGCAGTCCAGATAGGCTCGCCTGCAGCCTCACCTGATGCATAGGGCTGCTTCAGTGCAGCCGTGCAGGCATCGATGACACCATCGCAAATGAACTTGACACCGGTGACACGGCAGTCGGGAGAAGACTCCTTGTTGAACTCTGCCTTGAGTTCTGCCGCACGGTCGACTTCGGCCAAAGTTCCGGCTTCCGTTGGTTGTGGCATGATGCACCAGTATGCAATCAGATTAACCGGTAATTTTCCGCCACGACGACGACGAAGTTCCAGTGCCGCCGACCAACCGCCCTCGTCCATGGCCATTTCGATCATTCCAGTGTATCCGGCGGCCGTGTAGGCATCAAGAGCAGCAGAAAGCGCCTCAACTTTGGCGTCCATAGTCGCCACGCGGGCCAGATGCGGCCACACGATGGTCATGACGGCGTTTTCAGTCATCAAACCAGCCGGTTTTCCATCGGCCGTGCGCGCAATCTTTCCGCCTTTAGGGTTCGGCAGATCGGCAACGTTCATTTCCGCCAAAGCGGCATCGTTGCACCACTGGAAATGTAGATCTTTCGATTCAATGAAGATTGGGCGCGGATCAACGTCTGCCAGAGCCGCTGCTGTAGCCTTGTCGCCTGTCATGTGGTGCATCCAATGGCCAGCCAAAATACGCGGAACATCAGGGTTAGCTACAGCATATTCCTTGAGCGTTGCTAGAATGTCTTGCAGATTCTCGCATTTGGCTAGGGATAGTTTCGTCAAGCTCTGACCCAAGGTTAAGAAGTGCATGTGGCCATCGATAAAGCCAGGAAGCACAACCTTGCCGTCAAGATCTATAGCTTCGGCAAAGCCAGACTTGTCAGCTTTGCCGATAGCAATAACCTCCTGATCCGAATCATGGCCGACGTGCAAGATTTTGCCGGATACGGAGTCGAATGCAATGCACGTCTCAAAATGATGGCTAGGCTTAATGAGGCCTGATGTCTGGAAGATCCGGCCATTGTACAAAAGAGTTGCCATTCTAGCTAAGATTTTTGAAGAGACAGAATGAAACTTTGAACTGGTGAAATAAGTTACAAACCTGCCAAATAAAATGTACCAGACATTGTCGTTTCTTTAGGCTGCTCTGACTTCGTTATATGTCAGCATCATATCAAGTGGGTGTCTACCGTCATTGACCCCGCTATTGAGTCTGTTACGAGATAGGATTAATTAACATAAATGCAACTTACATAACTCTTCCAGAACAGGAAAGTAAAAACAATGAGCTCCATTCCTTAAGTTAGCTTGACTATGATAGGATATACGCCACAATATTAAGCGCCTCACATGGTATGCATGCAAGTAGTGTGGCGTTATAGCCCTTCTTTAATCATTTGGTCACAACATTTGTATGTACATCAAGTAAGGCCCTCACAGTTCATATCCAACTTATTGATAATGATCATTTCTTGATATTAAAACAAAGCTCATAATATGCCGTTTGCAATCCTGTTGAAACCTTCACTTTATATCATGCTCACAACAAGATAGCACCTCTGGTCTATCAACCCCTCCATGGAGAGAAATGTAAGGTTTATGGCATCTGCCTTTACACAATGTTCTCCAAACCACGTCCATAGCCTTGCACATGAGCAATTAGCTCCCTGCTGATAACAACCTCATCCTCTGCCACCTCCTCACCAAACTCACTATCCGAGTCAGTATCATCCTTCTCTGCAGCTGCAGCCGCGGCTGCGATTTGCTTAGCAGTGGGGAACACGATCACTCCGTCCTTGATAGTCCAGTTGCGCCGACGAGCATACTGAATCACAGCACCTTCAGAATCCATAAATAGAAGAGACTTGGCTGAGGCTATCGACATACTAGTGTATGCAGACTCGCTAGAGGTTGCAATCTCAGAGCGAACAAGCTCAGAGAGGTTCTAAAAAAAAGATGATAGATTAGCAATCATGCACATATGACGATTTCTCGTCTATTGCTTTAAAAGAAAAAGGTCCTTACCTGGCTAAATACTGCATATTCCTCGCCGGGAACATGTTTGCCTTGTAGCGCCTTCCAGATCATGTCGTACCGGCCCTCGGTGAGCCATCTCTCCAGTTGAATGGGGTACCCCAAGAAGGGGTCTTCACTGATAAGCTGCACCATCTTAGCATTAGACATGATCTCATGCTCGCGGCCATCTACCGTCTTCTTGGGAATCGGGGCATTCAGAAGTGGTTCCATTTCGCAGTTGAATTGCGCATAATCCGATTGACTCAACAACAGTAGTAGGTACAGGCCGATGATGCGGCGCTGCTGAGTCGCCTCTTCGGCCAAGATCCAGCGTGGGACCGCCTCGTAGCACATCTTAGCTTGAGAAACGAAGATGGCGAATTCCTTAAAGTTCTGACCACGAATCGCTGTCAGCGCACCGAGTTCGTACACTTCACGGATTAGGCTTGTTATGGCCACGCGGACCGCCTGATCTTTCTCGCTCTCGCCCTGGCTGCCGTCAGCGAGCGGGCTGAGTACTGGCAAAGGCGGCGTTAACATGTTGTGCTTCAAGAGGGTGAGCTTGGCCACCGACACGGCCTTCTTGGCCTGTACTAGAGACGAAGCATTCTTGATCTTTTCAACGGCGGCAACAATAGCCGGGTTGACTCCCGTAGAAGCAGGCATTATATTTATCGGATTGGGTTTGAAAGGGACGTTGCTCGAGTGTTTCCTTTTATCTAATGGTGTTGTCGAGATTGATCGGGCGGTTCGAATAAGACAGGGTTTTGATGAGTTCTTGCGATTACGAATATCTTTTCGCAGATAGATATCTCCTATGTAGCTAAGAGAGCGAAAACAAATATATAAAAAAACAGGATGAATCAAAGTGGAATGCAATTGGTGGTGTTGTGTGGATTGATTGTTCTCAAGGCTGAAGTTTGGTGAGCTGTTGATGATGGCGGTTGCTATTATGACCGCGGGGCGGATCTCTCTTCTAGTAAGGCTGATGCACGCTTGCGTAAAGCCGTCGCTGACTAGCAATGTAGCAACTCGAACAAAGCTTACTAGGGAGCTTGTGCCACATGTATCATAGTCAAGTGGCGCTGTGGCTGACCTGTTTTACTGTAACCTTATAACCCTAAATGTGTATGTATGTAGGAAGGATATTAATCCACCTAAAAAGATAATCATTGAAGCTTACATCAGAAAGCTTGACAACGCAATTTAGCAAAGCAACCCTCAAGTTATAGCAGTAACTAAGACCGTTAGCACCTTGCTATTTGAAAGTAGGCTCTGTATAATATTTGGCAATGATCTATTTACAAACCAATATTGTTGATGATTTGATAAATATTAGTTCTAGAAATCCCACAGAAAAGTGGCAAGGACATAGTGACCTATATAGGAAATGAGTGATCCAAAAAACTCCAGTGTGAGTATCCGGCCTATCGATTATATGAGCGAGACTACGTTGGTTAAGAGTTGAGGCAAAAAGTGTATCTACGCTTTACCGCTACGTGCTGAAAACTTGCATGTTAAAGTATGATGTTTGATATGATACATTTTGAAGTTGAGAATGGCATGAGATGGGCTGAAACACGAAATATTGATATCACTCTTGAACGCTGTCTTGGACCTACGATATACAGATATCAACAAGCAAATATATCTGTATATGATATATTGAACCAACGGATAGAACAATACAGAAGTCTGTGATGGCTACACCTGTTAAAACATGCGACTTTATACAAGCTTTCTACATTCTCAGGTTAGGTTCATAAGAACTATCTCTAATAGGTGGAAACTGCGCCCCTATGTGAGTCGCATCAGGCAATGAATGTTGTAACCTTCGAGCATTCTCATTCTCAGTCTCAAGCTCATGTGCAGTGGTGGAACCATTGTTCTGTCCGTTTTCTCGGCCCTCATGGTTGAAAGGGGGCATGGAGGTAGTTTCGTTGGACATGGTGGTTGTATATATGGGTATTATCTCTAGCAAAGTTGAGTGTATATGCCAATTTATTAATATATATTGATATGCATTGTGATGTAAAAACGGACGCTTGGTGGAAGTCAACTTGAAATGAGGCAACAAGATAGATAACAACTGAATGTTGAAAAGAGAGGTAGTCACTTCTCAACCGCCAGATAAGTTGGTTTATATAGAAAGTCTTAAAGCTGGTATAGAACGTGTTGATGGCAATATTCTTTTAGAACTTGATTGTTGACACATTATACATACAGCTTGAGATTATCCAGTCGCTTACATACAGAGAATCATCACCTATGACTGACGTTGAGTACACTACTGAAAACAAGATACATGTATGTATGTACGTATAACTTCCATGCAAATTTTGTATAATTACATGGGTTATCATGAGTTGATTGGCGCGCTGAACTCACAAAATGATGTCTTATATTACAGTCTGTAGCTCATTGGTAGAATAGCACATCTGGTCCTTTTTTCGAGGTGAAGTGGCTTGATACCAGCGATGAGCTAGTTTGCACTGGGTTTTGTTAGCCTGACTTTCTTGGACCATGAGAAACAGTATGCACTTGTTGAGGCACTCGGGCCACATTTCTAAACCATTTATGTCTGTTTCTCATTGTCTAAACAATAAACCGAACATCATGGAATAGTATGTTACTACAGGATCTTTATCGTGATGAAAAAAAAACGATTATGATCAGTAGTAAAGATATCAATTTTATGAGGGGAGTCGTGTATTAGGTGGACATTGGTGGGAGTAACCTATCCAAGGTTGAAGCTATGAAACTATGAAATTATTAATATAATGAATTATGATACAAATTATTCAATACACGTGAATTTAGTTGATTTTGAGCCATGCGTTTCGTTATATTAGCGTGTCGGCTTCGTGTAAAGAAATTACCTGTCAAGATAGAGAACATACGCTGGAATTGCTTTTTCCTAAAGTTGGGACACCCAAAAAAAAAAAAAACACACATATAGTGGCGTGTATTTGAACCGGCTAACCCTGCTAATGTCGCCTAGATTGTATCTTTTTTTTTCCTTTTTTTTTTCTTCATTCTTTTTTGCCTTATTGCCTTTCAGGTACCAACCAAAAAACTTAGTCATCAATGCATATTAAGGCCAGCGTTCCCAGGATTCCCCCTTGGATGAAAGCTGGTTACATCCTGTTTTCCCACATCTTATTAATAGCTACATAAATATAAATGATTCTCATTTTCAGCCTTTCGACTTGGATAGTACCGAGGAGGGATCCTTGATACCTTGTACAGATATATATGTATCTGTATGTATGTATAAATGTAAGTCCTTACATGTAGTTCCATGGTTAAATGTCACGTCAATGTCATCTTCTACACACACAAAAAGAAATTGTTTTCTGGAAAGAAATGATTCATGACATGATTGTTACTCTTATTATTTTATTTTAGTCATTTCCTAGATAGTTTCGAAAAACGGCTGAAGCGCTTCTTTCCAACCCAATATCAAATTATCTTCAGTAGCCCCCATCATACTGAGAACCTCCATAAATCTTGATGAAGATACTTCTGGAGAATCATTCTTCACAGAATCGTCCTTTGAAGTTAGAACTTGTAGACCAAACTGCAAGAGAGAATAGCAAACAGCCCAGCCAATCGGAAACACGACAGCCGAAATCTGGAGTTCATTTAATGGTTCGTCTAGTAACCTTGCGAAATTCTGCTGATGACTGATGAGCGATTGACAGGCGTCAGCCGCATTTTTACATAAGCTGCTGGGATTTCCACCTGGAATTGGCCAAAGTAGAGATATCATAAGCAGACACTGGGAATAGCATAAGTCAGCCCACGAGGCAACTACACTAGCCTGTGATTCGGCTGATGCTTCAGATTTATTTTGAACAGCGGCCAAAATTTCTCGCCACCTAAGTTGCCATGTGTCTAGGCTTCGCCTGAAACCCTGTGATTCCAAACTTAAGTCGGGTATGGAAAGAGGCCTGGCGTTGTATTTGAGTGACATGCTGTGGATTTTCATCTTTAAAAGTGATACAGAGTAATACGATATCGATACTCGTTCCTGAAAATCATTGCGGCGGCTTTCTGTAAGTTGCTATATCAATGTTAGAAACTCTATTTTTATACGAGGGGCGAAGACAGTTACGAGATATATACCTGACGTAAGTCATCGCCGATGACTAATAATGATGGACGTCCATATGCAATTGATACTTGGCTATAAAACACGTTAGCAAACTTCAGATCCTCTAAATCTTTAGCGACGGCACCACCTTTCAAGACAATACAATGTTCTTGTCAGAACATTGAATAGATCATCATCTTGATCACCGTCCATTGATGGGCGATGAGACAAATCGAAGAATAGACGAACAGCAAAACCAAGATATCTCCAGACATCGCCATCACTAGGACTGAGTAACAGATATATGGAGATGAGAAGAACACGCTGAAAAAGACGAATATTTTCTCTTCTACTCGAATGTCTGCAAATCGAAGAAAAGGACGCCATTGATCGATTGAAATGCATTTTAGCTCTGGTTACTAGGCTCGAATTACTATGCTTGGCTACTAGCATAGAGACTGCAATGATGATATGGAGAAATGCCTCTTCGTCGACCTCGTGCTCGTGAAAGTACGTCTCGTAATTGGCGAGCATTGTTTGTAAATGCGAGCATTCTATGACTGGGTAAAAGAAATTGATGGAGCGTTGGAAAAGGCTGAATATCGACGAGACCATTGTAATAGGGAGCTGCTCTAGGTATTCGGTCTGATAAGTGGGAAGTGAAGCCTCACGTAAGAGTGAAGCCTTGGTGATGAATTTTGATAAAGTGAGATCTGGATTCGTTCGTAAGAAATGACGTAAGTGGCCGAATGCACTCCATGGCCCAAAGTAAATCAAATTGTCGGCTTCGATCTGGTATGCATTGTTGACAGGTTTGGCCTTTGGTGCCACCAAGACAACTGATAGTCGTGATTTGACTGATATTGCTGCTGTTGTAGGTACATTTCCTGAAAAGACGGGATTTGACAAGTCGGCATCTAGCTCTCTGATGAGATCTATTAGCTCACAAAGCCGCCTGCGGTACAGTTAGTTAGGTTTCTAACCACGATAGAACTACAGAACTACAAGTAACTTACGAAAGTTGTACATTGTGTCCAAGCACAGGATCGTAAACGGCACACTCTCGAGAAGTACGAATGCATTCCTGACAAGCTGGAATCTCTTTTGTGCATTTAGTTCGGCGATCTCTGCAGGAACTACAAGCAGGAAAAGCTTCGATAATGGCATCAAGTTGTTTGCTTAGAGGAGACGATGTGGTAGGATCTCCTGAGCTAATAACTGTGCCTTGATATGAACTTGGACTGGATTCGTCGATGATAGCCAAGCTTCCAACGGGCTGAGATATGGATGCTACAGATTCTGCAAGTAGGTCCGAGCCTGCGTTGAAAATGTTGAAAACTTCGGGATCTCGACCAACTAGCTCTTGCCACCAATTGTCGCTATCAAATACTTCTCGGGTCTGTTGTGGCGTATGGAACTGCGCAGAAACAACGTTTTGGGCGCTGGGACGATGAGGTACATCAACTGTCGTAAAGAATTGTTGGACGGGGACATTGCGGTGATACAAGCTATGGACTCGTCGTTGTGTGATGAAACAATCAAGTTCCTCGAGAACGTGCATGTCGTAAGCGATTCCTTCCTGTCCGAGCGGGTTTCGAAGGCTAGTGTCAATTATCTCCTGTAGGTAGATTGACGTGTCTACCAACGCGGGCCACCTGGCTGATAGACTGTTCTGATTGCTGCTAGTTAATATCTATATGTTCAAATCGAGTATGGCTGACCTACTAGTAATTTGACTGCCGACTTAAGAGCCTCATTAGCAGCAGAGAATACACCACCCCTCTGGATTTCCGCCTGATGGTTTCGCAAGGCGTAGAGTAACAAATTACTAGCTTGGAAAGCATTATTTCCAATTTCAAAGGTGACGATAAAGCCGCCAAGATCCATCACCTTCAGAGCAGAATTGATGATCTCGATAGAAGCCGCTACTCCTAGAATGAGAGACTCTTCAGAGATGGCAATGTTTCTTGAGCATGGCCGATTGAGGACAACTTGGCAGATAAGGGCCGCTGATATGGCCCACGAATTTGTCGAAGCATTCATCATGAGCCTCGCGAGGAGGCTTTGCATGATATCCTGTTGTTGGTTTTTCCACGCTTCATAGTCCATCGATGAAGGGACAGCCTCGTCAAAGAACTGGACGCCTTGAACTTGAGATTGGATTAGTCGAATGCGCGTTTGAGTCAAAAATGCAAGCTTCTTTTCATCCAGCTGCTCTGTTGATTTTGGGAGTCCGTCTATGGCAGCGCGAGGGTCTCCTCCGCCATACGGAAGATGAGTGGTGATGTGATCATCATGGAGTGCGATTGGACATCCACCTGCTATAGCGACAGCACGCTCTAGTTGGTATACCTAAGAACGATGCAAATTAAATTAGATGGGTAAAAGGTCATGCTTGTAAGCGAGGACGAAGACATACTGCCCAGAATAGCCGTCGGCGACGTTCTGATTGGTTGGCGTCCTGAGTGACAGTAGATTCAGGTTCCTGATGTAACCCTAGACTTATTGCCATGCGCATGGCCTCACCAGTGGTGTACCACAGATTGATGGTGTACGGCAGCTGCAGTGACATCTGAGCAAGCAAAGCCAAGCACTTAAGCGCCGTGATAGAGCTTTCACGTAGAAATTTGTCAACATGGTGGAGACTATTTCGGTGCAGAGATTCGGTCAAGGCAGCCACCTTTTGGAAGTTTCGGGTGTTTGACGTCAGCGAACTGATAGCAAAAACCATGGGAATGACGAAATTCTGTAGACCGTCCTTCGAGTTGACATCTTGTTGTACAGTGCTATCGTAGAAACTGTAGTACAAAGACTCGAGCTCATAGGCCTCAAAAAACGGAAGCCGGGGAAGAATGTTTTCGATATAGTTGTCTAACAGCCGCCGTGAAACTTGAAAGGGAATCTTTGAAGCGCTGAATGATACAAAATGCGTCGCGTAAAGCCGTCCAGCAGATCGAGGTGCATCAAACGGATCATGGTACCAGCCCTTGACCGGGATCTTCAAGGGAGGCCGTTCAGACGGATAGAAGATTTTGGCACCATGTTGCTGTAGAGGAGTGGCTGTTGTTGAGGGTGTCAGTATATCTGTAGTCGACCGCTTGCTGAAATTGATCTGTGCTAGCTGGACTACGGCTTGATAGCTAGCGGGAAGCGCCGCTGTAGAAGGTTCGGAGAAAGATTGTTGCTCCTGAATTATAGATGGGACGTCGCTAGTCACGTGAACTACGTGTTCCGGTGATTCAAAGTAATTACTGCTTGACTCAGATGCCTCGCCACCAATGGCGGAAGAAGTGCCAGCTGCGACGAGGGTAGGAGCAAAAGGACTGGATTCTGGATAAGCAAGTGCTAGATCAGGATGGGAGGACGATGATTGTTCATCTAGTATGGGTGGATCTGCAGCATTCCGAGTCTGTGTAGATTTGGCACTTTCCAAAGAGGTGATACCAGCAGACAACCTCCGTAGTTCGGCAAGGCGCTGTTCTAAAAATTGAAGCGGGCTTTGTGGTCGATTTCCGGAGTTAGTTTCTGTCTTTCGTCTTGAGTTTCGTTTAATTATTCTCTATTTATCCGTCGAATTACTTATTTTTACGTCACTGTCGTTGACTCCGATACTTTAGCTCTTGTTTTAGGATTAAGAAGGACGTACCTGCGTGGTACTTCACACGAAGTTTGGCGATTCAGGGCAACACAATCTGATCCAGAAATTACACAACGCCGGCATTTTGGCGTTCCACGGTCACACTGAAAGTATGATAAGGCGAGAGCATTTTAGTTAGCGTCGATCTTTGGCGGTAGTTGGGGTCGAGTATGTGATTATATTCAAGGGATTGCCTACCTTTTGCTTTAAACGATGGCAACGAGCACATGCTGGCGTAGAACGATGTCGCTTGGAGCCAGTAGTATTTTTATGCATGATTCGGATATATTTGCTTTCTTTTTAGTTCTTGCTTTGGGGGCGACTTCTCACACTATTTGTTTTCTTACTCGTCTTTCCTCTAGGAAATAAACATAAAGACTTTTTTTTTTCCTAGCCCTATGGACCGAGAATACATATAAGTCAGAATTCAAGATGAGACAATGTATGACTGAAAGTTTAAACTGAGACTTTGGTTTTCCATGAAGAAAAGAACGAATCGACATCGAGCAAAAAAAAAAAGTCTCGGATGAACTCGAATTTTACTAGCTAGATCATCCCGCAAAAGTCAAAAGACAACCATCGCCATAAAAGACGCCACGTGATCAAACTCACGTTCGTTCGGTTTCGGGTCAATAACGCGAAACTTGCACATCCTCTGAATCAAACAGATCCTAGTGCCGTTTAATATCAAAGCATCAAAACATGAATGTCACTGTGAAATGACGACTTGGCAATGAAGCCGGCTTGTGGCGGGCCAATCACTTATAGTACTCTACGGGTATGCGGGCCGGACATACTTAGTCAGGATATAGATTTATAATATTTTGTATATACATAATTTTATGATCCAACATGCTACTCTACATGTTAACACTGTCTTGGCCATTGTTATATTTTGTGATTGACATCCGGTCTCCAACTCATATAGCCCTTTAAACTAGGCTTAGATGGCCAGATGGGTAACCACCTGGAGCACTTCTAGCGAGAACAACAACCATGGTCTTATCACGTGCTACAGAGACCATTGTTTTCTGGCGTTCATCGTACTCTGCTGGCCGTGAGCCTAGTGCCCAGGCCTTAAAGTTGAATCTGCCTTGCTCTACGGCAGTTGTGATAGTGATCTGATCATGGGGGATATCAGTGCCATCAACAGCGATCTCAATTATTGGGGAGGACTCGCAAACTACAGAGCCGGTGATCGAGACACAGATGGTCTCATTGGCCAGCTCGCCTGATACTTCCAAAACAATCAATTCTGGGCGAGCAGCCTTGGTAGCAGGAAGTGGATGAAGAATATCGGAAGGGATGGAGGGGGTGTACGGTGGTAGTGAACGTAGCTTAGTCTTCTTTTCATAAGCGTTGGCCCATGCTAGAAGTTTCTCATCAGTGTAAGCCGGGCCAGCAAACGTCAAACCGACAGGCATCTTCTTATCAGCCAAGTCACCCATGGGTACCGTGACGGAGGGAATGCCCAGATGACGCAGAGAGCGGTTGGCATTGCTATAAAGTACACCATTCTTCCAGGCAAAGTCTGCTTTCTCAGCGTCGACATCGGCATCATGTTCAGCGATGTCACCTTGCGAGGGGAATACAACACAGTGTGCGCCAAAACTAGCCAAGTAGTCCTCCAACAGTACTTTGCGCATGGTCTCCAAAGTATGAAGAGCTTCCTCAAGATGCTCAGTCTCGTAGATGGTCGGCTGTTCACGGATGTAGTCGCCCAACTTACCCCAATGGATTTGGTTATCTAGGGGCAGATTGCGCAACTCGGCCTCGGTGCGCATTGAGTGAGGAAAAATCTGGAACTCGTCAGGCACACTGACTAGATCGGGGATGACTTTATCGCCCGTTTGCTTAAGGAAAGTGTTCCAAGCGTGGGCAATCAGAGGACCGCGCTCGACCCAGGGCCACTGAGCGGGAAGTCTAGGGCAATTTTTAGGTAGAAGAGCGGGGTGTTCGTAAGCGGTGACAGCAGGGAGGTCAGGAACGATGATTACTTCAGCGCCTAGAGCCTCGAGATCTTGCTTGGCTTGCTTCCACAAGTCCACTACGGAATCACATGTGTGCACTGGGGTAGCACCCTGGGGTGCGTTGCCTCCTATATACATCTCTGGCACTATGATACGCAGGCCCTTCAGGTCAGTTTGTTGTGCCAAAGGTCTAAAACACGGCAGCTTGCCGCCCCAGGGTGTCTCGAGCTTGATCCAAGGCTGATCACGCCAGAAGTCGCCCTCAGTTACGGGGTCTTGGGCAGTAATAGCTTCTAGAAGAACCAGCATATCGTCCATGGTACGAGTGTGGGGAACAACTACATCACATGTGGGGTACAGCGGCCAGTTGCCACGGATCGAGATCCAACCTCGTGATGGTGTATAGGCTACTAAGGCGTTATGCGATGCTGGTGCGCGGCCAGATGAAACAGTCTCTTCGCCCATGCCAAACGCGGCAAACGATGCAGCAGTCGACACGGCGGAGCCATTAGACGAGCCCGACGACCAGGCAGCAGCAAGATATGCGGGGTTGTACGGACTTTCAGCACGGCCGTAGACACCACGTTGCATTCCACCATAGGCCATAGGCGGCATGTTGGTGCGGCCGATTAAGACACCGCCGTGCTCTCTGATGGCAGAGACAGTAAAGGCATCGTTGTCAGATACCAGGTCCTTGAAGGCCGGCGAGCCACTGGCAGCGGTCTGACCCTTGACTCGATAACTGTCTTTGACGGTGTAAGGAATGCCCTCAAGCAATCGCGGAGTCTCGCTATTGGCACGACGGTCATCAGAAGCAGCAGCAGCAGCAAATACATCGTCACTAAGTACAGGGATAGAGTTCAAAGCCTGTCCCCGGCAGTCAAAGCGTGCAATACGGCGTAGGTATGCAGCTACGAGATCGACAGAAGTAGTTGCGCCCGACGTCAAGGCCTCCTGAAGCTGGGCGATCGTAGCATCCACGATGTTAAGCGGCGGAATAGCAACCATTGTTGATGGGATCGAGGATTTGAACGTGGACAGGCAATAGATTCCTTGGTAACGGGCAATGGATGGAGAGCGGTGATTTATGTGGAGACAGAGATAACAATGATAACAAGAGTTCTGTTTGTGTGTCGTAGTACCAAAACGAAAAGCACCCGAAAGTAGAAAGATGTACCTACTGCAGAGCGCAATTACCACCTGCAATTAGATAAACTTTGAATCAAAGCGTATAGCGAGATCCGACGTGGGATGTGTAAGATAAGAATAAGGATATATAAAATAATGCGTCTGGGTAAAAATTTTCATAGAAGAAACGACTGAAAAGTGTTCAAGTACAGAAAGCCATATATAATCTGCATTTCTTGATATAACGGACATCTAAGACTGCCTATTAGTATTGCGAATGCTGCTTATAAGCCAGTCTACAAAGCTTCCGATTCGGCGCTGCTCGGATCTGCAGGGACGCACTCGGAAATGTGCCTGGTTAGGAAATGTGCGCCTCAAGAACAGATTGATTGATAAAATCCTGGGCGGCAGAAATCCTAAACCGACTAGCCATATCATAATGTAGCAACCTTCTCCTACTGGTTTCTTTAGTCTGGAGAAGTAAAATAGACATGACAGGATTCTAGTTTGACTAGATTATAGCCGTTGTTTGCCGTAGGTAACTTTAGACTTATCTGCTAGTTTTGTTTGTCCGGCTTGATCCTATACAATATTATAAAAACATGACTAAAGAGACCCGAGCGAGTCATGCCCTATATGAACCAAATTAACTTGAGATATGAGATTCGAGTTGGTTAGACTAAGCATTTTTTTTCATAGTCTGGTTTTTATTATTTCTGCGAGAAACAACTTGGAACAGACACGAGAAGTGCAAAAAATAATATCAAGACGGCTCCTAGTTTAACATCAAAACGCTCAATTAGGTTATCTAGCCACCAATCCTCGGCCACCAATCCTCGGATCTCATCACCCAGTCACTGCCATGAACTTCAAAATTGACGAAGCTAGCGTTCTGCAGCGGATATCTATTACGTGGCCACCTGAACCCAACTTTGAAAACTCAAATGTCATTGCCTTGACTATCAGTGGCTTTTATATCGACATTCGTACTTCCCGTGTCACTAATGAGATCGAATGGGCCCGTGCTGGCCGTCGGGTCACTGTCGAAAGAGCACCCCGTATGTATCTCTCTGGTCCTGTTTAGTATTTTGTTCTACGTCGACTTTCTAGTCCACAGTCCTTCGTCTTCATTTCTCTGTTTCTATGACTAACCAACTTACATAAATTCCGTAGCGACGTTCCTTTGGACACGTTTCCTTGATTCCACTGGCGACACGACATCTACGGACCAAGCACATTTCCAGACTGTAATGCCGTCACGTTTTCTTGAAGTCGGAACGTTTCCATGCCCCCATCGGAACGGTGAAATTAGTCCCTACGAGGAGGTATGGGACGATTGCACAAACCGCTGGCCAGACGAACTATCCTGGTTCCTACTCTCTACGGACAATACCATCGCAGTAGCCAAAGTCGGTGATCGATATCTTGCTCTAGGCGTCGAAATTCTTCCAGGATCGCCTTTGCCTGTCACTCGTGTGCTTTCGAGACACCGTATCAATGGCCAGTGGATGCAGGTTTACGGAGACGGAAACCAAAAATTACCGAGTGCCGAAGAGGCGGTCCACATCATCGAAGTGATCCGTGGAAGCACGCGAAGAGTCGACGATGTAGTGACTATTTCTGACAGATTGTATAGAGTACTAGCAATCACTGATATCTGAAAATTGGTTATGTGAAGTAAAGATAAGAAGGGATGCGAACTAAGCTCCATACATACATGTCTTGATGCCATAATTATACTTTTTTCTTTTCTTACATTTACTTGTAATCTCTCTACTAGATGTATATCAAATGACGAAAGATATTGGTGTCATTTAATTGTCAAGTATATATACATACATCAGTGCAACTATAGCACAAATTTATATGTACGTGAGTACATACGTATACATATATGGATAATGGATGGTACATAGTTGTGCTAGAATATACGACGCAACACCCCCTGTGAATAGCATATTCCTCCACGCTTTTACCAGGCTTTAATCCCTTGGCAAGATAAACAATGCCTATCAAACATCATTTGTAATCCGTGTAAGTTAACAGTGATGTACTGGGGTGGAGACGGAAAAGTGCTATATACGGATATCAGCAAAAGGCACCTTTGTTTTTCTCCGGGACCCAGCTATTTTTTTCTCTCTTCTTCTTCCTTCTTTGATCCTCCCCTTATTCTCTGGGACTAACTAGCAGAATTTCCAAGACGCTAAGACTAGCGAAATGCCGCAATACTACTAGATTACACGCGTTAGGCTTTCCTATTCTTGATCTACATAAATTAACCTCTCTCGGCTTGCCTTTCCTGTTCTCATGCTGTGTAATAGTGGTTTATAAAGAGTCGGGCACTTGCCGCCTTTTGTTAGCTAAAGGCAAGCCTTCTTGCTATCAAAATCCTCAAATTTTGCATCTGCATTGTGTCTTCAAATCGACATACTATTTTTTTTCTTTAAAAATCTCAATATTGCCTCCGCAAAGTTCCGATTTTCCGATGTCGGCTCCATCAAAAACAAAATATCCAAGTTTTCTGTCCTCGGTTAAGATAGGCACTTGTTCAACATCTGTTTAGGGTCTACGGGAATACCTTGAACATATGTAGGTTATGTAGGTAAGGTCACAATGGGTTAAGCTATCACTTCATGGAGATATCAAGTTATGTTATAATACTGTCAGAAATCGTAAATGCATTGAAAATAAACTACTCAAAATGAAATGCTAATGAAGTATCAGGAACGCATGCTAGAATGTGAATCATCTATCGCCTGGTGACGTATCGTGAACCTCAATAGTGTGATACCTTAAAAGGTGACACCCGGGATCTCGAAAGTCTGGATGCTGTTGCCGGGAAGAGTGCTAGTGAAGCCATCGGTATTGAACATGTTGTCGGTAACGGAGGCATACTTGGAGCCAGTAGTTCCCAGAATAGTCTCCCAGGTAGGCACAATAGAGCCTTGAGCTGGCAGGTTTTGGAAGTTAGACATGTCGAAGGAGAAGTTGGAGCTTTCCGAGTTCGTGTTCACAGCAACAATGATGAGCCTCTTGCTAACCGAGTCATATGCAGCTACACCGGTGGCATCTGAGCCAGTAGACAGGATAGTCATACCGAAACGGATGTGGCGCGTGTACTGAGCAAGAGCAAAGTACTTAGCACTGGCGGTAGTGACCGTCTTAGCACCGTTGTCACCGTCGATCAGACCCCAGCCGCCACCGTCAATGACCTGCCAGTAGACCCAAGCAGTGGGATGCAGGTACTTGAAGTCCAGGTAGATGTTGTGGGCCAGCTTAGCACCGGTAGCGTCGTTCTCGCCATACTCGGAGTTCCATAGCTTCTTACCGGCAGCCTTGGCCGCCTCGTACAGACCGACACGATCACCGTCACCTTTCTGGTAGCCGTGGACGTTGATGCGGGCGACGGCGCTCTGAGCGGAAGTGCCAAGGTCATTCCAAGTGCTCAGGGCCGAGTCGTACGAGTTCTCGTCCGAGGCGGCGATTTCGGTGACCTCACAGAGACTGCGGTTCTTGATGGCACTATCGAGATCGGTGATCAGGGTAGCTTGACTAGCCACGTCAAAGTGACAACCCTCTTGAGTTCCGGTAGGACCCTTCCACCAATCGGCGAGAGGCTCGTTCAGAGGCTCGACCGAGTTGAATCTGACACCCCAGTCGTTGGCAGCCTTCTCCACGATGGCAGCCATGTAGTCGGCGTGCTTCTGGTACATCGCAGGTATCAGGTTCTCGCCGCCGTTGTCGGCACCAGCAGGGTTCAGGTTTTCCAACATCCACCACATGGGCGAGTTGCTGAAGAGCTCGGCGGTAAAGGCACCACGGAGCTGGGCCTTTTCGAGCATGGCGCGCTGGTTGGCATCGGCCGTCCAATTCCAGCTGGCAGACGCAATGTCGTTGGAATCAGGGTTGAGCCAGAAGCCCTCCATGGCACGAGTAGGGATCATGTTGGAAGTCAGGTTGATCTTAGCGCCATCAACCTCGTTGTAGCTACAGGCACCAGCGTTGTAGCGCACAATGTTGAGGCCGAGACCAGGCAGGGTCTGGCCGTTCAGAGTAGTGTTATCCATAGTAAAGAAGATATCGGCGAGGTCATCGCGGTCGCCAAAGGCGCCGGCCCACCAAGCCAGAGAAGTACCCCAGCCTTCCCAAGTACCGAAAGTGGTCTTGGGGTCAATGGTCATAGAAGCATCGGCAGCAGCGAACCGGACGCCAGCAACCAGAAGGGCAGCAGAAAGAAGCTTAGAAGAAGACATGATTGATAAGAATGAGATCAGATATTCGTTAAGAGTGGTGTTCTAGACACGGAAAGTGACGATGATACAGAGCGGTGATGCTTGAAGATGCTACTTGAGCGGGACAAAGTGGTAGTTTGGTGAAGAACGATTTGCAGATGTGACAAGATAGAAATGAAGCCAGAAAACGTAAGTTTTATGGATGAAGTGAGTCAAAAGAGTGATTGTATGAATGGTAGTGAGTGAAAAGAAGTGAAGGTAAAAAATGCAGAAGCCAGTTCCTGAAGAAGTGTATGGAGACTTTATCCGGGAGTGAAGGCGGTGGAGAGGAAAAGGAAGCTTCTTCTTTCTCGATAAACAGCGAACGGCACGGCTTTTTATACAGCAGATCTCGAGATAGATAGATCGATTTCTCGATAGCATCTGCTTGTGCTCAGTCAATTGTCCGCTGACTGGCTATCTTGAGACAGGAAGTTTAAAAGCTTGCACCTGAGCATGCTCCAGAAATAAAACAAGGCTCCGGCTATTTTCTTGGTTAGTTTGAGCTTCTTTAGCCTTGAAAGCAAGGGGCATTGCTTCGGTAAAGCCCCGAGACAGGGGTCGTCTCATTTAATTCTCTATAGAACAATAGAACATATATGTACTAACAATGTAATGGAGCCTATGTACATATGTACACATATACATACCTACATATATATCTATATTAAAGTTAATAATACAGAGTTCCAGTCCTATTTTTCCCTTCGTATTTCTATATAGCCGAGCCAGTAGGGTACCAGCGGCTCGATGAAGCAGATCCCAGTCTCCTTCTCCTTATACACATTCTCCATTCTCTTCTATAGTTGGATCTACACTATAGAGAAAGTCTCGTCTCATCTCGAAATATTCAGATGCTAGTTACTAAGACTTCCCTGGTCCGTGCTTTCTAAGTCCACGATTCAGGCACGATATTCCATCTAGTACGGCTAGGCATGAAGCATAAATACAAGTAATAAAAGACGAGTAACATAGCCTTGATCGAGGTTTCTTCCAGTTCCGCCTGGCTTCCGGCACCAGACGATAAACCAGCGTATAGCTCCCCAAAGCTATCATTCAAAACGAGAAACACCTACACCATCTTTTTCTTCCCTCGTGGCTTTGCGTTCAATTTAGCTATTGAGGGGCTACTTATGATACAAATGCTGCGCCAAACTTCTTATATCCTGCACCAAGTTCCAGGTTCATAGAGCCCATAGCCACCTACATGAGAAAAAAAAAGCACAGACAGTAGATTCTACATACAGTTACAGATCCTTAGTAGCTTAGCTTGCTATTGTCGATACTTATCCGCTCCATTCACATAGCCATCTAAATTGACAAGCTAAGCCTTCAACACTACTTTACATCTGTTCAATCGAGGTCAAAATCAAAAATCTACTGGTTACTGGTTACTGACTATTCATGCTGTGACCTAAGTTATTATGCCCCAGCCTATGCGCACGAATAGAATCGTTCCCATATTTCGATAACGTTTCTATTTCATGTCTCATGTCCTTTATAACGCACTGACCTCGTTAACCATTCAGTACAACACTAGCTAGAACACCTCGTGCTTTTTCGCAAACTCTCTCTGATCCCTACCTAATCTACCGGATGTCGGTTCCCTAGCTCCCTGCTATGTACTATACTTGGAACATGCAGTTTTATGGACATTATGCTTTCTTAGCTTCGTTCTTCGTTGTTCTAGTCCCGATCTCTACTTTCAAATTCGCCCGATCTTGGCTGATCATTATATCCGATGCCATGATAGAACTTTCCTGTTGTGGCTGTCTCTAGCGTTTGACTTGCATATGAATATAGTACCGTGGGATTTTCTTTCGGATTCCGAAACACCTTCGAATTGGTTCAGTTGACTCTGACAAGGTCATGAGTGGACTTGTTGTTCAAGCTTTATAAGCATTGCTTGCGAGTAGCTAAACATGCGACGAAGTCTCTATATCTATCGTTAAGATCTATGTATAGTACTTCTGAGTATCCTCAAAACTCAAACCTCCTCAAATTCAGCATTTTTATCACTTTTTCCTCGTTTGGGCTTAGGTTTTTTCTTCTATACAGTCCATGTTTGCCTTGTTTCAACTCTGAATGAGCTCGTTCTTGGCCGAACCAAATTGTTTAGACAGTCAGTGATGATTCTATGCTGGGTGAAGCTATCGTTCGCGGTATAACTGTGAACGGTTTGTGTATCTCTGAGTCTTGAGACCTGAGATTCCGGCTGAAAAGACCGAGTGCATTCACTTGTATCAACTCAACCTTGAAGACCGAGGATGTAATTCCTGACTTATAATAATAAACTTCTATCTGCTGAGATTGGTTTCTACCGATGTTATGATATCTATGGATCACTATCAGCCAATGTCATGTCATGTTACATAGTAGTAGCATAAGATAAAAAGGGGCTGGCCCTGATATGTATTGGGGGTAATCTTATATCGTTTGGTATTGTGTCATGGAGTGCAATCTATGTACTCATGAAAAAACGTCATGATATTTCAAGGAAAGTTCATTTAGGATACAAGTCTTTGGCTAAGTTGATCAATCCTTTAATTAGTCTTATATGTAGTCACTATACGAAATTGAATTAGAAAGTATCATACATAACTATGTCCATACGTACATATGTTTGTGTCTATCTGTATGTCCTGAACGCTGAGAAATATTCTAACAAAAAAAAAAGTCGGCTATGTTACGTATAATCTACGATGTCGGATTCGTCACAAAGTGCTCCTAATCTACATATATATGCACAGATATATATATTAAACATTATCTAGAAAAGTCCTAAGAATATTATATTTGGGGATCCTTGAGATAAAAATTATCCGGATTAAACTTTGTGCCGAATATGACATGATTACTTACTACGTGTATTGTAAGATCTTGTCAGGACGGCAACTATTCTAGCCCTCATGAATATTGCTACTTTTCTGCTAGGTTAAAAGTTCTGTAGAATAAAAAATCAAGTCAGCTCATCGTATTAGTTATACACCGTTGCAAACTAAACAAAAGTAACATGAACAAGAATTGATGATAATAAATACAAATATTAAACAACAAACAAAGGGATAAGCCAAAGCAACACAAAGTCCGTAACTCTTTCATCGCTATAGTCGTAGTGCTGATGTCTTACTACAAGTTACTAGATATGCTGCTAACCCTTATTATTCTGAGCATATCTTGAAAGATATGTAGTTATCAGTGGGGGGAAATTTGAGTAACTTGAGACTGTAAAGTATGATTTCAGCTTTAGGATAACGTATTATACACATAGAGATTTCAATGTGACATATAATAAGCCGACTAGAGATAAGAGGACATGTCATATCAACACACTCACAGACCCAATATACGATTTTCCGGACGAGGATGGATGAAACCTTCCTAGAGCTCCTGCGACCTTTGACCGAATGGATCTATTGAAATCGGAAAATTAGACTCAGCATAGCCCATCTAGGCCATTGCATGTGGCCAGTCATTGTAGCCCTAACCCTAGATTTAGTTAGACAAACAAGGCCAAAATTCTAGTCGCACTAACAAAGCTATTGCCGAAGAACTTTGAGACCCGCTTTTGTTAGAGCTTAACATGCTTGACCTTGTGGGTCTCTTAGCAATAAGTGCTCCACTTACGACTTCATAGTGGGCCCTTGCCCTGTAAATTGCGATTATAAGCACTGTATATGGCTTTTGAGCCTGGCTGGTTTCTGGTGGGTTGGATACAGACTTTAGGTGATGAACTTGCAAGGACACAGTGATTGAACGCTTTCATACACACAGTACGTTGTCGCAGCTTATAGAACCTTAACCCAGGGTCCTTTCCTCACTTATTTCTAGATATACAGTGAAGGATGAAGAGTTCTTGACGGCAAATTTCATTTGACAGCTAATCATTACCAATATCCATTCTTGATGTGACAATTAGATGTGACGAAGACATGGTCCACGGAACTGAAGTCGTTGAATATGTTTGTTTTCCTATTGTCGAGGGGAGAGGAGAAAGATGAAGAAGGAGGAGGAGGATGGGAGAGAGAGATAACAACCAAATGATATTGGAAGCATGGCGTTTCTTTGACAGGAATGTATTCTTCATTATGATCATGTGGCTTCCGGCTATGATAAGGGCTTTCCGGGCTAAAGGGTGATTTTGTATCGTGTATAAATAAGAGGGAACGGCCATATATGTCTTGGTGTCTTGATATACTCGCTGTTTCTCACGATATTACACAGCGCGTTTTACACTACTTTCCCCTTATATCGCAAATTGCCCCCCGCTGAATATGACAGACACCATTGAAGAGGACGCTGAGCCTCCAGTTCCAGTTGCAATGAAAGACCTTGGTGCAGTTGAGGCACAATATCATGCCGAAGAAGAAGATAAGGCTCGCCATATCACTAACGAGGACTTGACGCGCTCTTATAAAAAGGTAAGTACGAGGAACTATGATGCTCGCTCCTTCTCAACAATCCATACCACGTTGGCATACTAATATAAGTTTGTTATAGACCTATAAAGGCGCTGTTCTTCTTTGGCTTGCCTGGCAGAGTACGGGTGTCATATACGGCGATATCGGAACTAGCCCTCTCTATGTCTTCAGCTCGACCTTCTCAGAACAACCGTCGTACGATGATCTTGTCGGCGCTCTATCCATCATTATCTGGGCCATGACCATGATCGTCACCGTTAAATACTGTTTCATCGTTCTCTCCGCCGACGACGATGGGCAAGGCGGCACCTTTGCACTATACTCCTTACTCAGCCGCTACGCAAACATCTCGCGTGGAGATCCATACACTGGTTCTCATGTGCACTTCCAGCGCTATAAGACGGGCGAGATCGGAAGGCCGAATCAAGCTGTGCGGTCGTTATTGGAGAACAGTGCGTTTGTCAAAACGGCCCTTCGTATTCTTAGCGTTACGGGTATCAGTATGGTCATGGCTGATGGAGTTTTAACTCCAGCTCAGTCTGTACTGGGTGCAATTCAGGGTATCAGAGTGATAAACCCGGACCTAGGAACCGATACTATCGTAGGCGTCAGTTGTGCTATCCTTGTCTTCCTATTCTCGATCCAGCCTCTCGGCACATCGAAGCTTGGAACAACCTTTGCTCCAGTCGTTGTTATCTGGCTCCTATTCAACTTTTGCTGTGGCGTCTACAACCTGGTATTGTTCGATGCTTCTGTGCTTCGTGCATTCAGTCCACACTATGCATTTCTCTACTTGACTCGCAATGGCCGTCATGGCTGGGAGTCACTAGGTGGCATAATGCTAGCCTTTACAGGTGTCGAAGCCCTGTTTGCCGATCTCGGCGCTTTCGGAAAACGTGCTATTCAGATATCGTGGATCTGTCTGGCATATCCGTGCTTGTTGCTGGCTTATATAGGCCAGACAGCTTACATCTCGCAGGATGAGGCGGGGACTGCTTTCCTTAACCCCTTCTTTTCCACTGTTCCTCCCGGCACTTTACATTTTAGCTTGGTGATTGCTGTGCTTGCTGCCATCGTTGCATCTCAAGCTATGATAACGAGTTGTTTTCAGTTGCTAAGCCAAGTCATGAAGCTTAGCTACTTCCCTCATGTTCGTATGGTCTACACGAGTGAGACGTTCCATGACCAGGTGTACATACCATTTATCAACTGGCCGCTGATGGTTGGCACCATCATTGTGACGATTGTGTATAACAATGTAAGTTACTGATCTCTAGCACACACTATAGAAGCCATTCTAACGTATATCATAGACTACAAGCCTTGGGAACGCATATGGTCTCTGTGTTATCACCGTAACAATGATAACCACCACCATGGTTTCTTTAGTAGCCCTAGTATCCTGGAGAGTCAACGTAGCAGTGGTTCTTGTTGGATTCTTATTCTTTTTCGGAATGGAGGGGGCCTTCTTCACTGCCAATCTTCGCAAGATTCCTGATGGTGCTTGGTTCACTGTTGTTCTTGCCTCTATCTTAGTCAGTTTCTTTGTGCTGTGGCGGTGGGGAAAAGAGCAACAGTGGGCTGCCGAGGCACAGGACAAGTTTGCTGCTTCTACCATTCTACAGATTCAGGGCATTGAGGTGGTAGATTTGAGCTCCAAGTCTCCGTTGACGACAGTTGATGAGTCAGTTACTGGAAGAGACTTCCAGTTTACCGCGGACAACGTGCCTGATATTCCGCTGGAGCCGGCTCTGTCAATGTCTATGGGTGGTGCCCGTCTTAGCACAACATCTGGGATTGGTATATTCTTCGACAAATCCGGGGGCAGTAACATCAAGTCGATCCCGCTCGTATTTGTGCAATTCCTCCGCAAGTTCCAGTCTCGTCCCACAGTCTGTGTATTCTTTCATATGCGGCCGCTACAAATACCCTTCGTGGCCGATCGAGATAGATTCCTTATTACGCGCGCTAGCCGCTACTTACCCCACTGCTACAAAGTCACCCTACGCCATGGCTACACAGAACAGGTTCTGACACCTGATCTTGGCGAGCAGATCATCACTCAACTTGCACGTTTTATCTCGGGCGGCGCTATAGGCTGTGGTCGTGGCAGTGGTAGTACTTGCTGCTGCACTGATAGAAGCAGCTGTAAAGGCCTTGGGGATCTTTCGCCGACTGCTGCGGCCGAAATGGAGGTTTTGAATAAGGCGTGTGATGAGCAGGTGATTTACATCTTAGGCAAACAGATGATGAGGATCGATGATGGCAAAGCTAAAGCTATGCCATTCTGGAAGACAAACTTTGTGCGCAATTTCTTGCTGAGAGTGTTTCTTTGGGTGAGAGAGAATTCAAGGACGAAGATGGCAAGCTTGGATATGGATTACAATCAGCTCGTGGAAATCGGTTATGTGAAAACATTATAGCATTAGTGAGCGCGGAATCACTTGGGCATGATACATGGTTATTCTAGATAACAATATGAGCACATGTCTTCAATGGCGTGATGGCCACAGGAGGCCGGGTTAACTGAGCCATATCTCTTTTGGTGGATGATGTCATACCATAATCTCAAAAATATAGTAAACAACGGGTACTAACGATAAAAGAGCACCTCACCCTGCTTTGAACACTCACCCCTTGCTACATGCTTGCCTTTCTTTCCTTTCTGTCATCTTAAGACAATTTTCAAGAGTAGAAGCACGTGGGTCTAGACTCCAGTGTGAGTGTCACACAGTGAAGGCCAGGTGGAAATTAGTAGTAACACTGCATACATTTATCAAAGACTAATCTAAACATTCCATAATACACAAAAAGGCCATTCTCTATCTTTGGGGCCACAATTATATCTGAGTGCGAGAGGGAATGACATATCAATATTGAATTGTAAATCAAAGTACATTCTCATAAACAGGAGGCATATTTTCGCCCTCTATATATAGTCTTGGAATATTAGCTGAAGATAATTACTTATAGCATGAGGTTTATATTATCAGAGTGTCATATATCTACGATCATATCACTTGAGTGGTTATTCAGGTATAGATATATCCCTATAAGGGCATTGGTATGGCTAGATACTGAAAATGGGTATATTTATTGCTTTGTTAGTGTCTTATCTCTCTACTAGGTTGTAAGAAATTTCACGCGATCATTACCTGATGATAATGTAGTATTTGAAAGGTCTATGAAACCATGGGTCAACAAGTAGATCGCCAGGCTAATGATGCCCACAGTAGTATTGTGTGGATATCTCTATTTGGGCATAAATATGGTGTGATGGCAAACCTACTCAACTCTGCCCAACGCTTGAAATCATGCTAATAAGGGACTTTGTTAAGAAATAAAACCGAGCTTTCCACCTCCAAGTCTTCGATTTAATGTGTAGCAGGGCATGGATCGTTTAGATCAACACTCTTAGTCGTTACGAAGGCATCACGACAAGTCTCCGACGTAGTCAGAGCTCTCTGGCATGAAACGACGGCATCGTCACTCGTCGAACATCGCTTATCACACTTTGTATAAGTGTAGTACGTGCGCATAATGTAGCACATTGTCTCAGTATTTCTTTCGCGTGGCTCTTTTGCTTTATTCTGACGAGGCTATCTAGAAGCTATCGGACTCGTATCTAGCTATAGCTGAAATGTATCGTCGAGTTCTTGAATATTCCGGGTTTATTTTTTTATTTTATGTATCTTGTTGCGGTTTTTATTTATTTGTCTTTGTTTCGTGTCTTTCAGGGGGGTACGATGATGAAAGAGATTTGGGTTATGGTAGGCTATTGCGAAATGAAGGACAAAGAAGACGGCATATAGGGCTTTGTTAAAGCATGAGATCTAGAGAACAACAATGAACAGGATTGAATATATCTTTAGGGTAGGGGAAGAGTAACAATATGACGGAGGAGATGTCTCTATCGTAAATTTTTCAAAAAAATAAAATTTTGGGGGGATCTGGAGAGATATAAGAAGAGAAGTAGAAGAAAAAAACAGGAAAACAGAGGGGAGTCTAGACGTATCTATATTTAATGGTTATATTGCATTGGTCTACCCGTCAGATGGGAAGAAAGAAACATGATCAACCATGAACCAACCCAATATGACGCAATGAATGGACTATATATGATCGTTCATGGGTATAGCTAATGTACAACTACAATCCTCAGACTGGCAATGTATCGTTCCTGGCACATCAAGTGCCGCATAGTTACAGCAATGGTGAAGCCTGGCCAGAATCTCGCGGCTAATTTAGGTAGTTGTAGTGGTAGCTAGCTGTAAGTTTGATTCTTTGTTGCTTGTTAAACAGCAGTATTCTAAGCCTTGGTACAATAATCTGCTTAGTTTGATTTTAGATCATACATATGCCAAGGAACGCTGATTTACAGTTCAGAAAAGGAGGGGCGAACCCGCGTTTATAGTATCCCTATCAGGAAAGTATGAGGCTGTTACTTCACTACTAAATACAACGCTAGAACGAAAATCTGCCAAATAGATTCAGGCTTAACTCAGCCTTTGGAACTGTGGGGTGGTTAGGCTCTCAAGCACTAGATTATTCTCCTTGTTCGCTACAAACGCTCGTCATTCTAGCCTAAATAGTCACTACGGGCCATTTGTCTCGGATTGTTAACTTGTTTTATACAAAAAGGCAATATTAGGTGGACTGTCACCCTGATCTGTTTGCTTACAAATCGTCAGGCAAATCGAGGCATTGAGTACAGGAAGCAAACAAACAAACAAACTGGTGAATAAATCGTACCAGGTAGCTTCTTGTATTTCAGCAATTCTTAATAAGCTTTACGCGGGGGTCCCGTTTTGACTTGAACACGCCAAGTGATGATACAGCCTTGGATTCTGCAACCCATCAGATCGGCCACACAATTTCATCCTGATGAGTATTTAGTTGTACTTTCGCTCGTCCTTCCGACTCTGTTCTAGACCTTGATCCATTCCTCTCACTTTTGTACTCTGTTACTCTGGCCCAGATCAGAACGTCTACTAAACTACAGTATGAGGGCAAAATGAGGCTATCGGATATTAAGAAGGAATATGCTATCTGGTGTCTTATGATGTTGCTTTTATTGGTTTTTTTTTTTGCACCAAGGCAGTCACTTTACTAAGCTGAACTAAGCTGATTGTTTATTACGCTGATAAATCGCTACAAGTAGCTGTGACTTGGTGTGGAATCTTTACGAAGTCGTCTATAATCTTTTAAACTAGGGTTATCAAGGGTTCACTGAAGTATGTATGAACTTATATACAACTGACTACATCAAGTACATAAATTTACCTTCGTTAGAAAGTAGCACTCCTTGCGTAGTCTTAGTGCGACAAATTTCTTTATAAGTATAATACATAGCCGGGATGTAAAAAAGCGATGTTGTCAGTCAAGTATGAATCTGCTATGAAAAAAGAGAAAAAAGACAAGCTAGTAACCCCAGTGGCCGTCCCACCTTGATATTTAAAAACATTTTAGGTATTGCATACCACTATCGTTCAGTTTCTTTCGTAGGAGAGGCTTGTCGTCGCAACTTTTGAACATGATTAGAGATATCCTTCAAAGTAAACACAGCAGATGGAAATTCAGACTCTAATGTTTTAAAGATTTGACGAGGCTTGATTCCAGCATTGGTCATTGATTGAATCAAGGATTTCATATCATCTGAAAGATGCCGAAGAGAAGGCAACCTAGTAGCATCGGAAAACGGCCCGTGGTTCGCATGGCTAGAGTTGCAAGTAAACGACCATTTCTTGTCGTTTCGTTTGAGGCAGGATACAGTGGCTTTCCAGCGGCAATCAGCCTTGATTGAACTAACGTTACGAACGTTGCTCGTAGAAGCTCGAATCTTCCCTTGGGAGCATGCATAGTGCACGACTGCGAGTTTTCCTTCTATACAATTCCTTGATCTGAGCCGCACCGCACAAAATCCGTTGGTCATCGCCCAGTGCTTTACATCTGCTTCGATTTCTTCGATACTGTCGTATAAAGGGCCGATTATTAGCCGGTGGTCGGCTGGGGGTACATTCGCGAGAGTTTTAGAGGGTTCAAAACGGGCGACAGGAAGTGGCTGGGAGGCATTGGTAGGCGTGTTCCGAGAGCTTGAAGATGGTGCCATTTTGACTTATATAACATAGAAAATAGAAGAAGAGAAACTCCAGCTTTGTAGTTCGAGAAAGCTTAGTTGCCCATTAGATATCGTGTTTATACTTGTGTGGTTGATCGCGTTATCGCCGGGTTTTGGAGATTGCACTATTTCCTTTTTTGGGTTGTGAGCTAACAGAAGCAAAAATAGGGTTGGTTGGTGGGCATATAGAATTGGTTAATTAACTAACTAACTAACCTTACATAACTTACATAGTTGCATAGCTAATGACACAAATTCAACCACCAAAATAATTCCTTCACATTCATCTTATTTACTTTCCTGTATCATCGCGAAGGCAAGATAGCGATTTGACAGAACAATCCCTTTCCTGTATGACCACTTATTTCGACTATCTATGAATCACGACACATTTGCCTCTTTTTTTCTTTCTTCTAAGGCGGCGACATTCATCGCCAGGCAAAGCTCCGTATAACCTAGCCGGCCACAGGAGCAGTTCAAGTCGTACTTTGGTTGTACATGAGCATTTCTGTGGAATTGCTGTAAACTTGAACTATTCAAAGCGGAAAATAGAGCAGAGATTACAATCAATCCTTTGATCCAGTGGCGTGCTTTGTGCCAGAACATGTCGTGCACCTCGAGGTTCGTTTTTGTTCGTGTTTCTATCTTTTTGTGTCATCGTGATACAGCAAGCTCGGTGCACTTCTAGCAAGTGATACAGCCCCTTCGTTCTTCCGACTTGAATTGCGGAACTTGGGACTCAAAGTGTAAATCTAGAGAATCTTCTCCAGCTAGTGAAGTCCCCTTCCAGTCCTGTGTACATAGTATCTCTCATTGCGTACTTTGTGATGTAAGGTTCTGGATATCATCCCTAATTTCTTAGCTAGAAATCTACTTGTACCGCAATTCTTGAGTGGTGAAACTGGCAAAAGCAACTGCTATCTCGTGCTCGTGGCCGTAGTGACTGAATATCACGCTTCTGAGAGGCTAGAAAATAGAACAAGATTAGAGTCAAGACATGTAAGGAAGTACTTTAAGACAGAAAATTGCCCTTTGAGTGTATCCGATTTCTGAAAATATCTTACTGTAACGCCCTACTAGTGCTCCCAAGGCGGGAATGATCCGAGTTAAGGATGCTGAAATCGTAAATACTGTCCAGTTTATTGCCTATTCTTGGTGCTAGTTAGGGTTATATCCGTCCCCCTTGCACTAACGACCATATATGAAAGAATGACTGTCAGATGTACCTTATCTATAGTGAGATATCGTAATTGAGGTTACAACTAGAAAGAATTCTCCGGGAAACATCACGAGATGTCCGCGACAGACTGACTCTAAGAAATTGCTAGGGAGAACCAAAGTGAGAACATTCTCAAAATCAATATGCAAGGAAGATAAGCTGTTCGTTTAGCGTTACATTTTGGCGATATCTGAAGTTATTGTTAGAAGCGGACATTGTAGTAAGCGAACAAGAAAGCTATTGAACCTCCCGCGTCTTTTATATAAGACCAATGAAAGTTGCACACTGGTGGACGGGATTTACTCATTCTTTATTGATCCTTAGATTTATCTGCATTAACTTCTAGTCTCTTGCTTGGCCTGGATAACATCAACATAACCAGTCACTCTAATCTAACATATCACCAAGAGCTAATACAAGACTTACTTTCCCCTCTACCATGCAGCTTTCTAGCTCCATCATCGTTGCCCTTGCGGCTCTTACAAACCTTGCGTCGGCTAACCCCACGTCTACTGTTTCTGATACTGACTGCACCGTTTACGGCTATCCTGAATCGTGCTCGACCAACTGTGACGAGATCTTTGACCAAATCAACGGTTGTGAAGCCGTAGACAATGAAAATGCCGGTTGCCACTGCTATATTTCATCGGATTACTCGCTGGCAGCCTTGGCATGCAAGAGTTGCATTTCCAATGCCGGCAACAGCACAGCGGCTGACGTTTCTAACGCCCTTGAAGGTAACGAAAAGATGAGATCACCGATCTCAAGTATGGAAGGTATATAGACCCGAAGGCTAACATGTTTTGTAGATATCCAAGATGTCATTGATGTTTGCAGTTTCTCGTCTAACTCCTCCTCAGTGACTACAGCTTCTGGGACTAGTGTCACGGTAAGTTTGCCTTTATATTGATACCTAAGCAAGCATCAGTTGACTAACCAACCTCACTATCACTAGCCTCCTTCCGCCACCATGACTGGCACTATTGTCACTGCTGGTCAAAACAGACACTCAGCTAAGTCAAGCTGGGCTATTTTCGGTTCTATTGCAGTTGCAGTAGCTTATCTCATCTAAAGTTGATGTTAAATGATGCTTGGTGAGACTGTTGAGATATGAATAGGTACTAAGTCTAACGGAGAATAGAGAAGTATAATGCCTAGTACACATTGCCAACATATTATTCCATTATTATTTAGTTTATAGTTTCCCCCATAGTGTGTTGCTTTGCTGATATAGTTTGGCAGGCAACATCTAATTTGTAATAGAACATTGACATATCCATTGTACACATCACACTGCATGACCTTCTATCATGATACATCTGTGTCGTCTTTCCATTAGAGCAATTGAAGATATATGATATAGATTCAATTATCATAGAAGATTAAGTTCAAGGCTAAAATCATCTGTGAAATTGATGCTTTAAATAGGAAGCTACTCTATTAGAACTTACTTGTTGACTCACCATAAAATCAAAACACTGAACAAACGCTATTCTTCTATGCCATTTATGCATCACTTTGACTAACTTTGCAACAAAACCACCAACCCGCCTTTCATATTGCAAATTCAATACCCCATTCTATCACTACTAAATACCATGTCCGCTTACCACCGCAGTTCTAGGGACTCCTCTATGAATGGCGGGAGATCTCGCCATGTGCCCGATTCTGGTTTCATGGACCTCTCCGACTTGGGGATGGCTATTGAAATGGTGGCCGGCACTGAATGTTCATGTGGAGCTAGATTCGCCAACCGCGACACCCTACGCGCTCATATCGAAGGGTCACATACTTGCTGGCAGGCGGCAAGCTACGAGGCTCAGGATTTCCGTGCTCGAGAGGAAATGGCCAATAGAAGTCTGTATTTAGATCCGGAAGATTGGTATCCTGGCAGCTATACCGATCTCAATGGCGAGAAATTATCCATTGATGATGCCATGGATACGTCGACCGAAGACAACCCGGCCCAGACAACAGCCGTGACTAGATTCAATAGATCCAGCCTGCGTCGGTCTCAAAGACGAAGATATAACAGTCTAGAGGCCGTCGACGAGATGATGTCGGACTACAATGCGTTGCAGCCTTGGCAGCAGGCTAGTGTCTCACGCCAATCAAGTAGACGTCGCAGGCATGATAGATGCCTCAAACAAGTTGGTATGTTCACGCTAAAATGATGTTTAAAGACTAAGGCAATAACTGATAATATGGTGATGCTTTATCTAGGCTGTATTTGCGGTGATACATTTATATTGATGAACGAGTTCCTCGAACATGTGATCACAACACGAGGCCATCTTGATTATGAATACCAACTCCATCCGTTGGTTTCTCGTTATGTTAGAAATGGGATGACCACCAACATGACAGTCGAGGAGGGCATGCGAATCATGGAACAAGAGGCGTCTCTGGAATATCGCCTTAACGTAACTGAGTGTCAGATTCACCATTAGACTTGTCTCGTTTTCGATCCGAACGAAATGTCCTGAATAATCTGATGTAGTTGTTTGTTGGTTGAACTTGTTTTGATTAAAGACTGGGTCTTCCTGGCAAGGCATAAACGGAAGTTGTTGTTTTATTATGTAGAAATAGGAATGATGATAATTCGACTTTGGTAATTGAAATCAGCAAAATTCTCTCCTAGTGCCCTATAGAAACTGTTCACCCATCTTTCAAAACCCCTTTTACCAATGACTGCAAGACAATATCTACAAACTATGTGACTATCTTGAATCAATATGTTAAAATTGGCCAAAGATATTCTAGGCCAAACCACTTATACGGAGTCACAAACGTCAAAGTCAGAGCCAGATCAGCTAAGATGTGCCTGTGGGCTTCAATTTCCAGCTGGATGGAAGTCAGCCTTAGAGACCGACGAAGATGATGATTTCGAGACTTGTAAGTACTATTCTTTCCTATTTGCTGATATAGATAGATGGATTGTTGATACGTCCGGCGATGATTGTAGACTGTAAATGTGGTCGCTATCTTCAATCACAGATCGAGATGACTAAGGCCGAAGAAAATCAGCCAGCAACAGGTATCACTGCCATATACTGGGCATTCACATCCTATCGATTGATGATTCTTTAGTGACTTACCAGGATCTCTTAGAAACAGATTCGCCGTCAGAAGAAATACTACGATCGAGCTCGATATATACATTTTTTCCATCTCGACACCTCCGTCAGTCACGTCTCGATTCCATCAAAGACTCCAAGAATACTGATGAGTTAGTCGAACCGGAGCCTAGTGGCTCGTTTACACTTAAGAGAACGAATTCTCTTCCCGGCAAACTCACAAGCACACCCCGAACGCGGATAAATCCAAACGATGGACGGACGGTTTACCTACAAGCGACCACTTCGTCTTCGTCTGAGAGTACTTGTTACTTGGATAACAACGGAGATGATGAGTGGGAGTTTGTTAGTGAAGATGTTCGATCAGATAATGGTGATGCGTCGACGTGGGAAGTGATTAGATGGTGACAGCTGAATAGTTTCGAAGTCTGATCGGACTATAGCAGAACTTAGAGGTTTGGAAGATGGATGGATTTCATCAAAACAATAGGTGGTGAGTTAAGATAACTAAGCTTTATTAGTGTTGCCTGGAGTTAGAGTTACATAGTGACTAATCGTAATATTCGAACCCAAATTGCAATTCGTTTAACTACAAATATGTATTGAAATTTCATCAAACACCCAATATTCATAACTAAATAGTTGCTTATTTGACAATCTGACTTCATGAAGTTTTACAAGTGAGGCCTGATTATGCTGCATATTGCTGTTACCAAAAACAAAGTACGAGATGTGACATATCAATGACTATGCTACCTAATGAGTGTTTATCTCATTTTTACTTTGATACATCTAGATTGAAGCCTTGAGAAAACTTTTTGTTTGCTATCATTAAGAATGATCTAGTTGCTGCGTACCTGCCTAATCAGTAATGAGTGTGTCCTTGGGACACAAAATATTGACACGAAAGAAACATCTGTTTTCATTCTTTGCACTGACAACATCGTCTTGAGACCAACAAATTTGCTTTGATATTTATTCGAAAAATTGTCCAAGATACCATTAATTATCATTAATCTCATCACTGGAATCATCGCAGGCATGCCGAAATTAGAAGAAAAACGAGAGGAAATTGGCGGTGACATACAAGAGCAGTTACAAGAGCCTTCGCAAGATCAACAAGCTGAGCAACAACAAGAGCCCGAACCAGATCACGAACAAAAGAAAAACAACATACAAGATTCTGATTCTAACGCTGCGGAGACGGAAGCATCAGTGGCACAAATTGACCCTATGATCAGTTAGTAGAGATCTATACTCAGCCATTAGGTATTCACTCACATACTAATCCACATCTTTAATAGACTGTGCTTGTGGATTATCATTTCCAAACGCTAAAGAGATGTTCATTCATGTCTGCGTTGTGAAGGCCCACGGCACATTTAGTAAGTTTTCCAAGAGGCTCGATCAGCATCAGTAAAAATATGAAGTTCTAACTATCTTCTAGTGTGCGAATGCGAACGGTGTCCGTCTATGTTTCAGAAGCTCACTAGTTTCACAAGAACCCATGGATAAGCATAAATAACATGACACTATGTATCATCGATAGCGATAGTAATGGGTCCTAATAAAAAGTTTTTTTTTACTCTGTTAATTTCATGTCCATTTCGAATGTCCTCGACCTGGTAAAATGGATAAGCTGATTCAGACTTGTGCTAAGACATTGTCATGTATTAAGGAATTGTAACTTAGTATTGTCTTTCCATATCACTGCAGAAGACCGTTTATTTGTTGCTATCTTGTGAAACACGAGTGTAACACAACCAACTCTATCTCATCCCATATAACTATAATCAGACAGCGTACATGTTCATACCTTTCCCACCCATAGCCCATATTGTAATCGGATCATAGCAAACAACACTGTAAATATCTGGTACCCATCTGGTTGCTATCGCTTGACTGGATATGCTCAATTTATTATGGTTCGGTGTCGATGACACCAACCATACTGTCTATCGTTAACAGTATAAAGCTTCGGCATTCATTGGTTAATGCTTCGGTCTTCTCTTAACATCAACACCATCATCAAACATTACCATCTCATCGCAACAGTCTAGTTAACAAGCATCATCATCAATCAAGGCATCAAATTTTATCATGAACTCTCTCATATCCGCCGTCCGCGCTATCAAGAATAGAATCACGTACAACAAGCGCCATCGCTTCTTGTGCGAATGTGGTAATGGCTTCGATACGCCAGCGGCGTTCGAGCACCACATGAACTTCAGCCTCATTCACGGAAATACACCATGTGGTAGGATCTCTCCGCCAATGCCCTACATAGATATAATTCTAGTGTTGAAAAGGACAGAATCTGACTAAGGATCTATCTAGTCTGCGAGTGTGGTAAACGCTTCGAGGATACCACTCACCGCTATCTTCATAGCAAAACGCGAGATTGTACTCGTGCGCCACCGATGAATATCAAGCGTTTCTCGGTTCGCGCACTAAAAGATCAGGACCAAGTGTCCTATCGCGTAAGTCATGAAATAACAGAGATACAGTAACTTCAGTCAACTGACCAAAGTCTTTATAAAATACAGGACATCGTCGGCTCAGACCCGCCTAAGGAGCTGCAAGCCGAAGGCGATTGGGAGTTAGTTGTGACTCCCGGAGCCAAGGAACGATCGTTCCTTTCAGACGCCATGGTTGTAGTCGTACATACTAAGCGCGTGAAAAAGAACAAGCCTTAAGCGCGCAAAGCGAAGGGCATTCCATGTCAGTGTCCGTATGCAGTAATGTTCTATCATCCTTCGATACTACATTGGTAGGGCTTGCTGGTCCTATAAACGCAGAACCACAAGTACGCGTGCGTGTTCTATGCGTTGTAGCTGCATATTTTGTGCGAATTTTGCTCTCGTTAGCGTAGATTAGCACTATGTATCATCTTGTCTACTTGAGTATACAATGTTGAATACACTACAAATTCCTTTTTTTACTATGGAGAGATGCAGCAATGCCAAATTTGTGTATTAATGGGCTTTTAGATGCAAAGATACGCAATACTTATGCGTTATGTAGGTCAGTTAGCGTAGAAAGATAATGGAAGTCAAAAGTGCTGTTAGTCGAAATAATTACCACTTTTGGCATATCTTGGTGTTTTGTATTGTAGTGGTTGTACGTACGCACATGTGTATATGAATACAAGAAATAACTTACCGGAGATGCATACGATAGCATATTTGTTTCGTTTCTTTTGGCATCATGGGTTTCTCTATAAGTCATAGCCTTCTTGAATCTATAATCTAACTATCGTTTCTTGATATGACTTTACGTATCTCTTTTCGCCATCATGGGCTTTGCAAAGTGTCCAGGCGACACCAACTTTGGGTCCAATGTACACGGTTGCCGTCATGATTTTGATTTCACCGTCAGGTTCGAGAAAGTGATTCTGTCGATTCTCCCATCATATATATCTCTTATTGCTGCCATATCTTGCCTGATTTAGTGTGGTCCCGTGAGACTATCGTGACTGGTATCCTCTATACATATACAAAGTCGGTAAGTGCCCTACCAGTAACTATCGTACATAAAGTCACATGACGCTTTTTTAATCATAATTGTGGTTATATGTATATGGCTCTTCAACAGCATCTACGTTGGAATCCAACTAGCTCTTCTGTTTATTAACTGCCTACACCGAACCAGCACCAAGAGTCTTTTCATCGCATCATTGACGCTTGTTCTTGCCTCCTCATTAGTGATTGCGTTGCTCTCCGTTCTCATGCACTCCGAGTCAGCTCGCCCATCAGCCATTCTCACTCTATTTCTTTCGATCACGCTTCTCTTCGATATTGTCGTACTCTTTGGCTAGTTGCGGAAAAATGTCATTGTGTCCTTCGTTACTGCTACTACCGCCTTAAAACATTACTCTTCATCCTCGAATCTCACCAGAAGAGTCGTTGGGTACGTTGGACAGATACCCAGAAACACAGTTCCGAAGAGATCATGGTATTGGGCCGTTCTTTTGGTTAAACTCATTGTTTATCTAGGAATACAACAAAATCTTGCAAATGGAAGATCTCTTCATTCTCGACCCGAATACGAATGACAACCACTATCATTCAAGATCGTATGCAGAAGAACCTCGCTAAATATCTGACCTAAGCCGATAAGAACGACTTGCTTAAGAACCTCAGTCGTACCATTTCTGTGCAAGTTGTTTTCCCTATGGTTCCACGACTAGCCTTAATCGACCTCAACATCAATCAATCGTTTCTCATCCAAACTGTCCTTGAGAACCTCAGTCAGCCACCCAGCCAATCGACTGACAACAAGGGCTACCGTCTGATCGGAGCTACTGCTCTCGTTTACGGACCCATACCTATTATCTCAGCTATCTGTTGGTATCATCATGAGCGTGCTATCGGCATGATCAGAGTCTGCCTTTCTTCTGCCGTCTACACCAAAACCACGCAGACAACACTAGCAGTCTCTGGCGATGCGGCTTCTCTAACGCTGATCAGCACAGACATTGAACGTATTCGCCTTGGTCTTCTAAATGTCCACGAGTTCTGGTCAAACATTATCCAGGTTTCTGTCACGTGTTACCTGCTATACCTCAAAATAGGCGTGCCATTCCTAACGCCGTTGATCACAGTCCTCGTCTGTACGATAGCAATCAACGTGATAGCTGGCTTCTTACGTCCTCTTCAAACAGCGTGATGGCCCAGATCCAAGCCCGTGTTGCCAAAACATCTAATGTGATTGGTTCCATGAAGCACCTCAAGATAGCGGGCATATCACATCCCGTAGAAACCGCCATTCACGGATTTCGCCTCAAAGAGATCGCATGTGGAAATGAGTTTTGCTGGGTGCTCATCATCGTCATTGTCCTGGACTTCGCTCCCAAGGCCTTCGCTCCCATCTTCACCTTTGCCGTCCTTAGTCAGAACATCTCGACTACTATTCTGTTTACTAGTGTCTCATATCTTACTCTGGTCACCCAGCCCGTAACTGGCATACTTTAGTTTGTCCCCATGTTCGTTGCTAGATTAGCTTCGATCCGCCGTGTTCAGTAATCCTTGGATGAAGATTTCCTGCAGGATTATCAATCAGTAATTCAAAGCGAGAAGGCTATAGGTGATAAGCCTGCTATAGAAGTCCGAAATGTCAGCTTTGGCTGGAACAACGAGTCCATGACTCTGGAAGAAATCAATATCGAGGTCCCTCAAGGCACATTAACTATGATTGTTGACCCTGTAGCGTCTGGTAAATCCACGTTGTGTAAGGCTCTTCTAGGCGAAGTCCCATCAAGGAGTAGCACCGTCACCCTTTCTCGAGAATGCACGGCTATCAGCTATGCTGACCAAGTATCCTTCCTTCTCAACGCTATACTTCGTGAAAACATCACTGGATTTGCTCCTTTCGAGCCACAGAGATATGCCGATGTGATGTACGCTACCGTACTTGCGACTGATTTTGCATTTCTCAACCAGGGCGATGCCACCCAAAGTCAGTAGTAACGATTTTGGTCTAAGTGGTGGCCAGAAACGGCGCGTTGCTCTAGCTAGAGCCCTGTATCTACATACAGATCTGCTGATTTTCGATGATGTCTTTAGTAGTCTCGACGCAGCTACCGCTGACACTGTTTTCAAGAAATTGTTTGGCGCCAATGTACTTCTCAGAAAATGAGGTGCTACAGTATTACTATCTACACATGCTGTCAGTCGCATTGCAACCGCCAATCATTTGGTTGTTCTGAGTTCCGAGGGCACTATCATCGATCAGGGGACTTGGACGGACCTCAAAGAGCGTGGAATATACGTTCCTAAGGTCGCAATCTTTACTCCTGAAGCCTCAGAATTAAGCTCTGAAGATGTGATACGCATGACGGCCCCCAACCTAGTCAACTCCACCGGGCTCGATTCCTCCTCCGCAGATGAAGATAAGAACTGCAGTTCAAAATCAGCCACGCGTTCTATAGGTGACCTTACCGTATTCCGACACTATAAAGAATCTAGGTCTTGTATCCACTATCCTATATGTCTTCTTTGGCATGGAGATTGGCTTCTGCTCATCATTCCCAACCCTATGGCTCAACTACTGGTCCGAAGATATGGAGAGAGGCAACCGCACCCATAGCAATACCTTCTACATTGTGGTATACGCGATGCTCAACTTAGTGGTCTAGTATGTCCATACATTCATAGAGGTAATCTTGGGTCTCATCACGACCACTAGCATTGCTGGTGCAAACCTTCACAAAGCAGCGCTACAGGCTGTCATCGGAGCTCCTCTACAGTTCTTCGGCATCACTGATGTTGGTCAGGTCACGAACCTCTTCTCGCAAGGATACTGAGCTCCCTGAGGCACTACTAAACTTTGTGATCATTCTATGGATGGCAGTTGTAACAGCTGGTGTCATTGCTTCATCGTCTCTATCGGTCTAATCCTATACGTTATCCAACGATTTTACTTGCGCACATCGAGACAACTTAGATTGCTTCATCTTGAGGCCAAAAGTCCCCTTTAGTTAGTATACTATCTTCATGGTACCTATCACTCATTTTACTAACAATTCTCTCTTGATAACACCCATTTCATGGATATAATTGTCTGGCCTAGCCACTGTCCGAGCCTTAGGGCGGTCTTTACCATCACGGACAAAAGATAATGATGGCTCACTGCGTCCAGATTCTCTTTTCCGCATGGCTCAACGCTGGCTTTCTTTCATTCTATTGAGGTCGTCGCCGTTCTAGCTACCTTGAATGTCGCCATAGCTACTAAAATGCGTTTCAACGCTGGCTTCATGGGTGCCAGTATGGTATCGATGATGTCCTTTGGTGCCATACTAGCCAGAATAGTGCAAGTTTACACTTCAGTAGTAACTTCTATTGCAGCTGTAGGAAGACTCAAGTCGTTTGCTGAAGACACAGCTCGTGAAGACTTCAATGGAGAAGATATAACACCACCCAAAACATGGCCTGAAAAGGGTGTTATCGAGATAGAGAGCGTGTCTGCTTCATATAAGTAAGTTCATTAGCGAAAACGACGAAACTTTCAGTCACTAATTTCACATCAAGTGGGCCTGAGTTTCTTGCACTCAACGATATTACGGTCTCTATCCTTGCAGAACAGAATATCGCACTCTGCGGTCGTACTAAAAGGTAAGCCTATTCAACAATCGTTCTCATCACTATCTGTAGTGAATATATGCTGATTTCGGCTTCTTCCTCAATCGTCCATTCTCATGCTTTTCATCCGCTTACTAGAGCCAGTGACTACCACATGTACAACTCAGAAGAAAGAGGCCGAGATACTAACCCACGACATCACTATCGGCGGGATCTCTCTCTCTTCAATCGATCGCACAACCCTTCGTGAGCGTCTCATCGCAGTTCCTCAAGACGACGTCTTCCTTCTATCCGGCTACACAATCAAGCAGAATCTCGATCCCCTCTCCGAAGTTCCCGACCAAGACTGTCTCGCCGCCCTCGAAACCGTCCAGCTCGTCGATCTTATCACGCTCAGCCTATCAGCCGAACTCAAGATTGACACTCTCTCACAAGGCCAAAAACAAATTTTCAGCGTTGCGCGCGCACTCGTTCGTCGCGAAGTTTGTGTCTGAGCTGCTACTGCTGCGTTCGGTAGTAGCATAGTCGTGGATCATGACGGTATCTTGATTCTCGATGAGGTTAGTAGTAGCGTGGATGCTAAGACGGAAAAGACTAGGATGAAGGATATTGAGCGCGAGTTCAAGGACTATACTATACTTGCCGTTAGTCATCATTTGAACTTGGTAATCGACTATGACTGTGTACTCATTTTAAACAACGGACGCATCGTAGAAGATGGTGTTCCATCACAGCTATCGAGAATAGAGTCATCTAGATTCTACGCTTTGTACAATGCAGTCCAGGAAGGAGAGAACAAGGATCAACAGGACAAAGACTCTACATAAGTAAGCAAGACGATTTCTTGAGCAAGTCTTATCTACGGGTTGTAATGCTTTGATAGCAAGATTGTTTTTTCGGTATCACAGAAAGTTGAGGACGGCAGTCTATAGAAAAATGTATCTATGAGTATCATCATGGTGAAGTATAAATTATGATGAAGACGATATTATAGATTCATGAGAATGAATGTGCTAAATAAGTCGTGAATAAGTCGTGAATATAAGAAATTGACATGACATGATTACATGATAGGATGATGTCGGTCGTAATAATCGTAAAATCTTAACCCTTAATATAACCCTTATAACACTATTCCATATGTCGTCAGTCTGCGATCAGACGAGTTGCTGTGACACTGAAGCAATGACACAGTAGTTCTTTGGATATATGTTTTTTTGAAAAGACTCAAGCCAAGCGTCATACGTCGCCATTTCGGAAGAAGTTCGTCCAGGTTTGTTGCATTGTATCATCATTTACAGATGAGTGAATGATTTGGGCATCCCATGCCATCTTTATAGGTGAAGAGTGTTAGTGACTTAACAACCTAATCTTGATTTGATTTTATAATATTTCACGTCTACCTAACCCACTGAGATCATACGACGTCCTATTTTTGATTTGAAGAACGATCGGATACAAAAGTATAAACCAGATATTAGAATGAGAACGTACCCAGTCTGGTCCAGAAGCCCCCTCAGAGGCTTGTAGGTTTTGATTCTGCAATGCCGGATCTTGGATCCAGTGACTATTAGCAACCATGTCGGAAGCCATATCAAATGGCGGGCCCTGTGTAGGGTTAAATGGCTGTGACTGGAACTGCTGCTGTAAGCCAGTTACTACAGATGCGGCTAACTGGGGGTCTGCAGTAGTAGGCAGACTACTAAGCATGTGCTGGGAGTAGCCCTGATGTTCGTGTGCCGAAGCTAAAGTACGTTGAGATGGAGATGTGAATTGGTCAAGTTGAAAGTTGTTGGTCTGCTGGATGTTGGAATGGAAAGCAGGATTGGCAAATTGGTACATGGCCTGTTGGGGTGCAGCCTGTTGATGTTGTTGTAGTTGTTGTTGGAACTGCTGAAGATTTTGTGTTTGCTGCTGTTGAAAAAAGAGTTGATAGTTTTGTTGTTGCTGTTGCTGTTGCTGTTGTGGAGGTGAGACTTGGGGAGGCAAAGATGGGGCTGGTTGGGAATGATAGTTAGTACTACGTGAGATTGAAGATGCCGGCGTGATCGATGATGCAGCTGAAAACGCCATGTTGTTCAAACCGGGTTGTTGTGACGTGGGAACAGGAGAGATACCCTGTGTCACATTGTTTGAATTCGATACTGTAAGTGCGGCCATCATACTTCTTTGGGCTGCGTTTTGCTGCTGTGTGGCATCAGGTGAGCTATCGTATCTCTGACCGGTAGATGCACTAAGCATACGACTCAAGATCTTGAACGCACGGAGAGCTTCCGAGCTTTCCCTAACTTTATCTAGCCACGCTAGACGACTTTGACTGATCATATCTAGTAGCTTGTCCTTTTCGAGGGGAGGTACGGGAGCGTGACCAGTAGCTGTGGTGGCGACGACTTCGGGAGACATAAGATGACCGAGTTCGAGGCATAGCATCATATTAGCCAGTAGGAAATCATGAGTGCTGAGACTGCTCATGAACCAGCGATGTTTATGCAATCTTCCTGCAGGTGATATCTCATGGTGAATATCAAACTGGTGTTGAAGCATGATCTGGGCAGATTCAAGACATAGATGGCGGGAGCGCTCAAAGTGCGGATTCTTCCATGACTCAGTGAAGAAGCGGCGGTGTAGGACTATTCGTGCTTTGAGATACATAAGTTCTATCCACGTCCGATGCATGATCAAGTCGACCGCTGTATCAGCCATTTCTGATAAGGGGCGCATCTTCAAGATATTTGGTATCAGCTCACGTGCCTTTTGTAGATCAGCATCTAGCCGTAAGACCTTTCCATACGATGGGCTTTCAGCTGAGGCCATGGCTGCTGTGATGGCACCGAACGCTTTGACTAGCCGTGACTTGGTGATGGTGTATAGAGCTGGGGTTCTCTCTGTATCTGGGCGGCTGGGTGGCAAAGATGTGCTCGACTCGTTGAATTCCCAGTCATGGAGATTCCGTGGTAGTTCAGTGTCCGAGTAGTAAGGCTGAATAGCTGGTGGGACACCAAACTGGAAATTGACTAAGAGCTCGATCTCGGTTAGTACCGTCCATAGACGTCGCCGCATTTCACCTTCAAAAACAGACAACTCCTTGAAATGCTTGGGGTCTCTATGATAGCCCGAATGAACCGCTAACCGTACAATGATGGACAACAAAATGGGCGATCCAGAATGAGCAGCGTGAGTTCGCATGTACTCAGTTCCAAAATACAGAATAAGGGCCTCAAGCTTCCACTTCCCTGGCTTTGTGTAGTCATCTAAAGAGAGACACCTGGCTGCATAGATGCGGTATTCATCAATGACAGTCTTAGCATCAGGCATACCATCCGGCATTGGCTCATCGCCTCGCATGCAAAAGACTGCTGCTCTCGCCACCATGATTAGCAACAGGGCAACAAAGCTTTGTGAATACTCGTTTGGGCACTCGTGATAGCGCACATAGTTGCGGTAGAAGGAAACTTGGTTGAACATGAGCCAGGCAGGCTCCTTGCTAGCGAAGAAGCGATCGATAAATTTGTCCAAGATGGGCTTTCGCGGCAACCATCCACGCGTATCTTCCAAAGACGGGTGATTGTGGCTGAATGCACCAAGCATAAGAATAGGACCTCCTTGCTCTACGAGAGGTTCGATGACTGAGTTGCTGTCTTCATCTGGCATGTCTTCTTCTTCGATTGTGTTCAGAGCGGTTGTCATCTGAGTAATCTAGTAACCGGAGTTAGTAGATAGCCATAAAGCATTCAAAGCTAGAAACAATATCAGACTTACGTCGTCGAGGGCAGTCTCCCAGTTTTCGGCATCTACATAACGGTTATCGCTTCCTAGTGATCCCGCCGGAGCCACAACAACGGTCGCGACGACACTACAGGGTGTTTCTGGAACTTCGAGTTTCGCATCACCAAGCTCATGTTCTTGACGGGCCATACGTCTTTTCAGTGTCTCAATGTATGATTCAAGCTCATGGATGCGGTCAAGAAGCGCTGGATCTTGTTTGTTATCCTTGTCGCGGACATTGCTTTGGATATACCGACATGTATGGCCGATATTGCGTTTCTCGCATTGGTCACACGGCTGCAGACGATTACACTTGAGTCTGGAAGGACACTGTTAGTGATTTGGAAACCTTGAGTAAATTTGAGGAGATACAATAGGGCAAGGACTTGACAAAGGCATCCACAATCATATTTTCGTCTATATGACGTTGGACGGATGTTTACATCACTCCCAATCTCCCATAATGAATTCATGATTGCTTACTTCTTGTCTCTGCATGTAGCACAGGAGAACCGGACTCGATTTCTCCGTTTAGGCTCCCTTTGCTGATTAGGCATACTCGATCTATTCTCACCAACTTCTCCTCCAGATCCAGAACCTGAGCCAGATCCAACACTGCTAAACTTGATGGCAACTCCACCTGTAGCCGGCATATTGATTTATCCGTTTCTCGCTTGCTTATATCAGAACTCCAAAAGGGCGTAGATATGTCAGACATGTAATGTAAAGCTGATATACCTGCAGGAAGCCGTTTGTTTGCCCGTCTTCAGCAGGTGGCCGTAAATGGAAGCACAAGCCAAAAACACACGTTTATACTTTTATGATGAATCTGTTTCTCCCTTTTTTTTTCTTATGTTTCGAAAGCGTACCTTGCTGACAGATAGCCTCATCTATAAGTTGACTCAGATTCGGCTTGAAACACGATATCCCACAGAAAAACAGAAAAGAAAAAAGAGACGCCAAGCAAGCACGTCCAAGATGTATCTGACAGTTGGTTGAGACGAGAGGCACTGATAGGTTTATGGGTGCCCAAAAAGGAAAAAAGATCTCAGTACTGTCGCTTCTTAGGCTCGATTGGTATGAGTGGTCGCACAGACGTTCTAAAGCCCAAAATCACACCTCTAGCATCTCCATCTATAACAGTACACACAAGTCCATGAGGTTAGGTTTGCTGTCTGTGTGGCGGAGCTAAAGAACTGCTAGAAGGCGCCTGTGTGACAATAGTCAACGTCCTTAAAAAGCTAGACGTCTTCTGATAGCAACGGTAGTTGGATCTCTAGAAACAAAAATGAGCAGAGAATCGGGGAGAAGAATCCGGGTTGCCTGAAAAAGCAAGTAGGTTCGTGGCTCAAAAAAAAAAAAAAAAAACCTTACGGAAGCTGAAAAAGAACTCTATGGTTGGGTTTGGGCTGGGTTCCTGACTGTGTCCAGGTTCTTGGGAACTTGTCAACCACTCCACCGGGATGAGCTTGATAAGTAGGCAGCACGCGGACAAACTACTACTACTTAGCCCTAGAAGGAAAAGTATGTATCCTTCTCTTTTCGTAGCCTTATCTATATGTATACACACGGAACCGTCCAAAGAACAGCATGAATTCACTAGCCTAGACTTAGGATTTATAGCAGCTCTTTCTTTTTTTTTCTTTGGTATAGATATTTCCAGGATGAGGGAGGTTTATGCGTATGCGGGGTCTACTCGATTCGATTCGATTTGACGTACACGAACGAACGGGAGTACGAAAAAAAAGAGAGCCCGAATTCTTTTTCCTGGGACGGATAGGCTTGGATCCTTGGCTAATTTAGGAGTTCTTGCTCTTTCTACTCGTTGATAAGGAAGTGTGTGACTAGAAGGCTTTGTTGCAAAACGCTTGTTGTTCCTAGTTAGCAGTAAACGTGGTGTTCGTTTTAGTGGCACTACTAGAGGCAAAAAAAATACTAAAGGCCCTGGCAGGAAGAGAATCAGCTAAGCCAGTTTGCTTCCAAAGTTATATCTCGTCTCTAGCGCGAGTGCTACCACCCGTGCAAGAGGTCTGAGCTGTCAGGTGAAATTCTCAAGATAGCCCAGCTCTGCAAGGTCCTTATTGATGATGGAGGATGCTTGTTTGGTTGAGAAAGACGAACGGGGGGAGTTCCGAGGATGGGGGGAAGGGTAAAAGAAATGACGATGAAGTCCGGAGATAGACGGAGGTATAAAGCACGCCAGCTAAAAAATCTAGCTAGGGGTAAGGGAAAATTTTGATATGGTAATATAGTATAGAAGAACGAACTAGCCGTAAGAATATAACAATATAAAGAAATAAAACAACACTCAGTTTGATAAGTGACGGTGCGATAGTGATTTTTAGAAGAACATTCGCCGACTTGATATCAAAGAAAAGAAGAGGAAAAATACGGAGGGAAGCGAAGAAAAGTTGCTCTCATTCATTTTCTTTGATTTATTCTTTTATTTTTTTACTTCTCCCCGGATTCCAGGACAAGCAAGAACCGATGGCAACATATTCTTGATTTTCTGCACCTTCCTTTTTTTTTTCCTTATTTATTCCTAGGAAAACCCTAATGTTTTCTCAGAGCGTCCTTTTTTTTTTTTCTTCTTTGAGATAAGGTTTTTTTTGTCAGTCAAGGGTTATGTAATCAAGTCAAAGAGTTATGTACAGAGACATAAATTATCGCCACTCTTTCTACTATTATCTAAGATATTGTTCTATGGAATCTATGACCCGGGGATAAAAAGAACAGATATCAACATATACGATGAGAAAATCCAATCTACTAGATGGATGAGTCGAAAATGAGAAGATCTGTTGTATAGAACGAGGGGGGGAAAAAAAAGGGTATATATGTATCTGTAGATTACAAACACTCCTATTTTGCAGTAGTGATAAGTACCACTACCACTACTACCATCATAACATAGCTTTATATAGAGGGAAAAAAAGAAAAGACTATAATGATATTACCATCTAGGCTTAGACACACTACTATAAATGGATGCTGACATGCTCCCACTTCCCCTCTTATACGACTCCGCTTCTATATGAAGCGGAAAAAATCGAGATGTCACGGTTCATGTACAGATATGTAGACATGGGTATCATCTTCTCGCCCAGAAGCTTGGCCTCCTACTCTTTTCTCTTGTTACCCTTCTCTTCTCTGCGGAGTACAGAGCCATATATGTGATTAGTCGTTGTATCCAGTACCATGTAAATATGTGAGCATGTATATACGCGGTCAAGACATGCAGGATCTTACTTTTTTGTATCTCTTGTTACTCTCCTTTAACCATCTACGATTTGGCTATATGTCTAACATACAGATACAAAAGACAAGGCACCAACTAGGCAAAACCAAGGAAAATATAGGCAGCAAGAATCCCACCATATGCACATTTATACCCACCGGTCTGCATGCCACTATGGTCTTGCAGCATCGAAAACAAATCAGATAGCTATGTACATACATGTACAATGTACCGATGATACATCATATGCAAGCTTTGAAATCCACCATGGCGGTCTAGATCCGTCCTCGATGAAACAACATGTCCAAAGAAGAGAACAAAGACATGGATCGTTGAAATAAAAATATTGAGATCTCTGAAGATACATATATACCCAGTCCATATTGGCCCACTAGGATATACCTATCCCTGGTATATCAAGCCAGGATATTTTTGATGCAGCCAAGACTGGATATGTAGATAGATATAAATACGTGGATATATACAGATACATACTTGTCATTTCTGAGACATATTTTTTGTTCCTTTTCCCGCATTTAGATCGAAGAGTCCCTCTCCTCTTCAATATGTATTTTTGCCCTTCATGTTACGGACTATTGGCGTTGTAATATGTGAAAAGTGACTTGTCTTGCCAAGTTTTCGGTCCCAACTCATAGTACACATATGTATGTATGTACATTGTTTATCTGTAACTAGTAGTATAGTTACAACAATGGATGTATCTGTATGTGTGTTTGTTGTGCCATCATGCGGCTTTTCATGCATGTTGCAAATCCGCGGACGCACACCAACGGCGTAAAGCAAAACAAACCAAATACAAAGCCGAAAAAAAAAGAGGATAATAACCTGACAAGATATTTGAAAACTTGATTTAGGATTATATCATAACAAGGGTCAAAATATGAACCCTTGTTGGCTTCAAAATTCACAGCCTTACCCCAAAAAAGTGGCAAATGAAAATTGGAAAATGAAAGTACTTAACTATATTGTTTTTCATTACTAAATGTGATATTTGATCACATAATACATATTACCATGTATCTATCATCTACATATAGTTATCATCAGGAAGTTTTCCTTACTTCTACCGTTAATCTTATTCTCCTCCCTTTTGTATTCCACATCGTTCACCAACGATGATACTGCCATGTATATTAGATATAACTCGGAGAAGACAATGATGTTTGTTGAAACAATGTTTCAACGCTGACATCATATCCCACCTAGATAAGCTTGATCTTCATTCATCTATTAGTAGATACGTGGAACAATCATCCGCCGTAGCCGCCAATATTTAACCTGTCTATATATCTCTATATTCATATCGACCACAAAAAGACAACATATAAAAATCAAGTAGATATCTGGAACAAGATTCAAAATTAACATCTTGGTTGAAAGGAGAAAGAAACTTAAAATTAAAAATATAGGTAATAGCACAATGCTTTACATCTTTTAGAGGAAGAAATAGATAAATCAAACTAACTACTAGTAAAGGCTAGAATCCAAAAAGAAATTCGACAAAGAAAAGAATACAACAGAAAATAATCGAGCGAAAAACATACACAGTGTAAGAGGTATATATTACCTAGAAAAAGAAAAATATCGAAGGCGATATCCTTTCCGTTTAAATTTGAGCGAAAAAAAATATATCCAGACCTCTCAATAACTGTTTCCCTTTTTATTCGGTATAGAACAACATAATCTTTTTTGAAGTATTGTCTCATATTCTAAATGAAGATAGAATATAACCATATTCATTGAAAACTGAGTACAGAATCAAACTAAAACTAAGAAAGATAATGAAGAAAAGGGGGATGAAATAACATATACGGTTGGTATCACAATAAATATGTCCAGACCAAGTGATAAACAGAGATAGCAGAGCAAAATATCAGCAGAAAGATAGAAGCAAAAAAGAAAAGAAGAAGAAAAAACGACAGGCATTCCTCCATTGTGGTATCATATTGATCCAACCAACACTAGTCAAAACAGCCGGTATATCTCATCGGTCTGTGAAGTAAATAGTACTTTTAGCAAAAAAAAAAATCAAGTACTAATGGTTTATAGAGGAATAGTAGGTGTGATCGTAGCTTTCATAACATCGTGGGGTGAACAGAAAAGCAGAAAAAGATGGATAAAATAAAAAGACGGGGAAGGAGAAGACTCCATTGTGAAATCAGTCATATGACTGTATACTTAACAAGAACCCCATTCCCTTGAAAAAAAAGAAAGCAATAAGGATATAGTCGACGGAACAATGTACTGTACTATGAAACAACAAAGTGATGCAATCGTGCAAAGAAAAGAGACGGTATTAACCATCAAGATTCAACAAAGGATAAGCGATGCAAAAATAAAAGAGACAAAAGACAGACACGCAGTAATCCTAGGAAATTCGTGCTGCTACATCTGTAATGGCGATGACGAGGTAGCAGTGATAGTAGTAATAGTAGTAGTAGATAGGTAAGTTGTTGGTGGCACCAACAGTCGCGAAAAGATCACGCAGGTATAACCTACTGTTTACATGCGGACCTGTGGCTCGAGTAGAGCTAAACCCTTGGAAGAGTTTCCGCGGATTTCTGCCTCGTTGTAATTCAGACTGGGCAGAGTTATTGGGGTCGACGAACGCTCGGGGATCGCCGTGTTCCATGATTGAGAGCGCATATGACCACCGCGGGACGACACTAAGCTGCTACCCCCCATAGGCATGCGGTGCGAGGAGTGCATGCTAGGTGAGAGGCCGGATACTCTCTCACGGGGTAGAAGGCCAGATCCGAAATCAAAGCTAGAGACACTAGCTCTATCACGAGCATAGTCTCGGTGAACGTTGGCAGTGGGTGACGCGACTGGGGAGTGGTAGTACTCGTCGTTAGGAGTAACTGGCGACTGCGAGTTGGTACCACTGTTTGCATTGTTACCAGCACTAGCGTTACTAACGCTGTGAGAACGGACTCGTGCAAGCTCTTCCTGGAGGTTGAAATAGGGTTGGTTGGCAAGACGTAGATCGCGCGCAGACTGCGTGGGGCGCCGTGGGGAGTGCTCGTTGATGCGAGGTCCTGGTGCGAGAGAGATGGCTCCATGAGATTGTCCACGGGCATGCCCTTTGTGCCGAGTGGGCTGGTTAGACCAGTTTGAAGAGCTAGACGGTGCCGGGGGAGGCTGCCCTTGTCCGAACGGAGCGGCGCTGTGTAAGTGAGATGGCCGGCGCAGCCGGTCCATGTTTTCACGTGGATGAGAAACAGCGGGCCTGGATATCTCGGCAGGCGTCATCAAGCTTCTAGAGCGGTTATGTCCATGGCCGTTGACATGACCGGGTCCGTGGCTGGGAATTGGTTGCATTTCAGGGTACACGCGGTCAGCTTGAGGGCTGGGCACAAAGCCGTGTTGATGTGGCATGTGCGGGGCATGCTGCTGGGGTCCATAAGAAGACGAATGCGGCATGCCACGCGGTGGCCCCTGCATCCAGTTACCCGAGTGCGGGCCAGCAGGGTGTTGCTGGTAAGCCTCTGCTGGGATGGATCCAACAGCACCACTACTAGGCAAAGTGTTAAAGGAATTGATATATGGAGGTTGGCCGTAGTTGACAGGCGTTGAGAGCGATCTAGAGTGTCCCATATTCGTTACTACTGAAGGCGGGCCGGGCACGGGGTGCTGTGAAATCGATGCACGCTTGTTGCGCGATGTGCTTTGGCGATGACCACGGCCACCCTGAGCAGCTAAGGAATCGGGAGGAATCGTCTCGTTTGCGTGAACAGTTTGTGCGTGCTGTCTGAGGTTGTCTAAACGGGTGAAGGATCTGTTACAGTGGCAAGTGAAGGGCCTTTCTCCGGTGTGTCGACTATAAAGCTAGGTTAGACTCAGATGTCGAGTTTGGAAATTTTGATTGTAGTGAAGACGTACCGGATATGACGTGATAGATGCTCGCTTCTGGTAAAAGAGAGATTGCACGGCGGGTAGTCTTTGCAGTAGAATTTGTGAGGCCGCTTCTTGCCCTTTTTGCGCTTGCCTTCGGTCTCACTATGTTCGGAGTCGCTACCGTCCTCGTCCCCAGAGCGTGCATTACCGTCATGGTTGGAGCCGTTATGGTTGCTAACGTCGATCGGGGTAGCAGTGATTCCAGGGGCTGGACTTTGCGTCGAGCTTTGACTCGACGGCTGACCGGATGTGTTGATCATGCTGAGGGTGGTAGCTGCTTCCGAGGTCATAGGCGTGACTGGTCTCATAGGTAGAGTCTGAGCTGAAGGCATGCGTTGGTAGGACTGGTTTTGCTGAGGAGCACCATACATCACAGGATTACTGTGTGTGTTGTTGTGGAGGCTGCTGTGATGGGACATAGCCACTGACATTGGGTATGACTTCAGGACGCGGCCTTGTGACTTTATGGTGAAATAGTGCTAGTGAAACACCTGCAGTAGGTATATTGTCTTTAATATCTGCGCGAGGCAAGGCAAGCGAGGGCAACTATGTGCAAGTTTCAAATCGGCAAAACAAGAACAAATACGATTTAAGTTTCTTGTACAGCAAGACGCGCAAGTCGGAAGCTCCAAAAGTGGAACGAGCTGTAGTAAAATCACAGAGATATATATATATATATATATATATATCACCTGGATATACAGAATACAAATTCCACAGGAGGTGTGTCTTTAACAATGTATGCAGGGCCCAACTGAATGAAGTATAACTCAGTAGTTAGAACCAGTCTGCCTTTTTTTCAGCCAACTAACTGGCTTCAATCTTGTTCCTGGCAGGTGTATCGCTTCCAGAGAAAGATGTGGTGCGAACTTTGGAGAACTTCGTACTGACGAGTAGCACAAAAATGATTATTCGGTGTGTTTACTCAAGCACGGGACCTTACTTGAAGGTAGGCAGGCGTAAAAGCAGGCGCAAGTACTGGAGTGAATTTGTCCTCAGGTGTCTCAGAAAATCGTCACAAAAGCGATGGCAGTGTTTCTGTGATGCAGGAGCAACAATTAGGCACAGAATGGGGACAGGCCAGCTATAGAGCAAATAGTACAACGGGCTTTGACCCAGACACTCGAATTTTAATCGATAACTGGGTGATTGCAATCTTCAGTTCAACCGAGGTAGGGCTTATTGTCGGAGGCGTTAAGGCGATAAATCAAGATCGGAGCAGAAAGTGGTATGCTCTTGTACGGTCTACCGACATGCGGTTGTTAAAGGGCCGCGGCAGCACTTTTTAATATCTTTCGAGTCGTTACGGCGGACGAGCAGTCGAAGGCGCAGTTGTCGTGTATTATGGATGCGAAGAGAAGTGCTGGTGAATGCCAAAAGCACGATACAAAAAAAGAATGTACGATGGAAGGTTCGATCGAGGAGAGGAAGTCACCGTATGAAAGTTGACGCAGCAGAAAGAGAGTTTGAGTGTTTTTTACCGCGCGCCTGAAAGAGTTTATTAGGTCCAAAGGCACAACAAAGGGGGGGAAAATCAGGTTCTTCGGAGTGCAAAGGTATAAGCGGTTCGGAAGGTAGCACTGCTATTGGTTTTTCTATCTGGTTTTCGGACGGGTGGCTCAGAAATAGAGGGTGAGGCCGGAACGAAAGGGAGATGCAGAAGGTCTTCTAGGTAGAAAGGCGCTATAATAGCTAGAAGAGTGTAACAACGGGCTGTTTAGGTTCAGGTTCAGGTTCAGTTAGGCGGAAGGGCGCAAGGGATTGTTCGTCAAAGTCAAGAAAGTTGACTATAATGTGTTCGGCCTCCCTCACAGTCAATAGCGAGTACTAAAGGTGCTAAAGTGGTGGATAGGGGAGTTGCTAAGGGAGTAAGCAGGTAGAGTAAGTCGATAAAAAAAGAAGATCGGTTGATCCGCAAGTTGCAAAAGAGAAAGAGAGAAAAATTAAAAGAAAACGAAAAAAAAAAAAAAAAAAAAAAAAAGAAAAAAAAAAAAAAAAAGAGAAGTAAGAAGTGGAGGAACAAAACGAGCCAAAGCTTGGGACTGATGATGGTAATGAAAGAAGAAAGAATAAAACGAATATATAAAAGAATGGAAAAATAGAGAAAACGAGAAGAAAATTAGTGCAGAAGCAGAAGCAGAAGCAGTAGAACGTAAAAGTAGTGGTGTACAGATACTAGCTAAGGTACGCCAAAGCCAAAGCGACTAGAAAGGAACAAGGAACAAGGATACTGTCAAGGTCCAGGACGAAGCGTTCAGGGTTTCGAATGTGGGGCTTGAACCAAGACACAAAAGAGACCAAAATATACAAAATATACAAAATATGCGCTTATAATTTATAGTTTAGTTGTAGGCACAGTTAGAGAGGTAAGTTCTAGCGCTGTTCTATCCCAGCCCAGAGCCAAACCAAACCAAGCCAAACTCAAAACTCAAAACACAGGATGGAACAACAGAGCCAGACTACAGATGCGCAGCCTAGCTTCTGTATTACTTCTGTATTTGTCTATATCTTCTGACCGCTGCGCTGTTTGTCTCGAGACAGGCTGTCGACAACTTAGTGAAGACTTCGAGGAAGCTGAGCCGAAGGTGATGACGGCAGCAGTTTGCTCTAGTTTCAGGAACAATGGCCTCGAGGCGAGTCTGAATTGTGAGTGGTTCTGGGTTGGTGTGGACGATCAGTGGTGGTAGGGCCACTACGAGAGTAACAATGTTGAGTAAAGAAAACAGTGAGAGAAAGCAGAGACTAAAAAGAAGAGTCAGTAACGGTGGCTGATCATTGATCTAGGGTCTTGTAGCGAGCGAAGCTGTGCCACTACCAATGGTGGTAATAGGATGGAATGGATTGTAGTGGTGGGTGGTGTGGTCAAATGCAAAAGCAGCCGCAATAATCGAAATCAACGACGTCACCATATGCCTTATCGTTAGGCGGGACTTGACAAGATAAAGAAATCCGATCAAAGTAAAGCAGCGGACAAGGGAAACCTACCTAACAGTTCGGACAGTTCAAATGTCGATAAAAATACAAGGCGAGAAGAAATATGGTTCGTTCGGTAGGAGTTATTAGGTAATGTATGTAGATCTATAGGGTGTGTTCATTTGTTAGAAGGGAAACACATCGAATTGATCATCAAGAGAGAAGATAGTCTGTTTTTTGGGGGTTCCTTTTTGGTTTTTGTTTAGGTGCCATCCAGGCCGGGCACACCGCACAGCAAAAAGTAAGAACCAAAACAATAAATGGCATGGGCTAGCAATGCCACCCACAGTCAACAGGGCAGAACAGGCGTACTGGTAGCAGTAAAGGATAGCAGAAATAGCAGAGCAGTAGCGCGTGCAGATGCAGATGCAAGCTGCAAAGCCAATAACGACAGGGCAAGGTACATACATCAGCAGCGTCTCTGGCGTTCTGTCTCTGGGATCTCTCTCGTCAGATCGTCCTGGTCCTAGCCTTCTAGGATGGATGGATGTGATGCTCCCCGGGTATCCTCTTTAGCGTTGCATTTAGACGGGCTGGGTTAGTTCTAGCCTGACTAACTGACTGTCAGCCAGTAAACAGCAGACAGAAAAAACAAAAGCACAAGCGATCAATAGTGGTGCCTGCCTGCAACCTATCTATCACTACAGAGCTTGCTGCTTTGCTGGCTAGCCACTGCAACTGCAGGCAAAGCGGCCTGACTGGGATAAGGTATCTTATTTCCTCTACGGCTGTATATACACTTACAATCAAGTTGTACAGCTTATTATATATCGCATCATTCTACGGCAAAGTCGAGTAGCCAGTCATAGAGGTAGATTAGATATGCAGCAACCCAATCGATGAACGTCTGAAGAAACACAATGAGGTTTGTTTAGCGCCTTCACTGCCAGCGAACCAGCCGGCCAGAAAAACAAAAGAGGCGCAGGATTTCGGTGAGAAAGCCAAGCCTGTAAAGTTATTTTCTTTCTTTTTGCTTCTGCTTTGCTATGCTTTGGAAGCGGATGCAGGTCCAGCCACGAAACGAGACAGTACATGTAGGCAGGACGACTTACCGGGATTAAAATGATGGAGAAAACAGGAAAAAAGAGATGGAATTGGGCCAGCCAGTGGACTTTAGGTGAAGAAGAAGAAGTAAAAGCAAATGTATATAAAATATCACCAATCCGTCAGTTGAAGAAACATTTTGGCGTCCGTGGATTGAGTTCTTACTAGGCCTGATGAAGATAAATCATGGATTTTCTACAAGCGGCAAAACAAGCCTATCTAACATTCTAACATCCATGGCAAGAAAGCTATAGCTTCTCCGGGAACCAATTACCAATTACCGGCAACTTTTGGCTCGAAGCTTCTTTCCAGGTACCAGCTGAGCCAGCACATCCGCCACCAAAATCGAGGTACCTTTGGCTGAAAAATTGCCGCCATGCTACTTTTGACTGCTGGTACCTGAGCTTCCTCAGCACTAAGACTGATGCTACAGGCTATGCCTGTTTCTTTATAGTGCAAGACAGCTTGTGTCTAGTTGGTTTTTAACAGCTGTGCCTCTGGCAATAACTCTATGTAGACGAAGCCATCAGTTCGAAAATATATAGACACTGCCCATACAACTATTTCTTCAATATGTACTTTATTCAATATTGAATTCGATTTCTTCAAGATAATCATCGTTTCCAAATCATTCAGGATTCGATTCGTTTTTTCTCGTCGTTCTCTCCATCATCATAGCGCCGTTACATTCGAGAACAAGATGCCCCAAGCTTGTTATTCTTTTTCTTTCTCTTTCCCCATGCGAAACTTCGGCCAGCCGCTGAAGCACAAACAAGGAGATGATCGGAGACATGGGGGAGGCTTCCCTCTAACAAGAAACACGCCGGGAAAATCTGATACTAGGCTAACTAAGCTCAGGCCAAGTCAGTAGCCCAGTTTTGCTACTATTTTCGACCCGTTTAGTCCTATATCAACAACTCGACTTTCAAAGAATACCCCAGTTCTACTAGCATAGCACCACAACAAAACACAACTACCAATATTCAGACGGCTTGTTCGGATAAAGCTCTGCGACGACGGCCACGCAAATCTCCACCAGAAAGAAACCGAAGAAATATTCTGACGCTTCTTCTATTTCAGATCTATCCATTGCTAGCTGAGGTACCAAACCCAACCCAGCCTTCTCGGATTTTCTCACTCAGGCCAGGTGATCAGGACAAGAGATGAGCTTGCCAACTAGCCCATCACAAGCTGAGACGAAGATGAAGAGCCTGGCTTGAACTGGTCCAAAACTGTCCATGGGTGTCGATGAACGACGGCTCTGCTGATTTCTTTCTTTGAATGGCGATCTTCGTAAACCAATTTAGCGAATCATGTCCACGGAACCTATCGGTGCGTTACTCAGTAAGCATGTAGTACGGCCGCTCTTAAGCCATTGTAGTAATAGGCACTACTTACAGATACACACATAGTTGTATCTTTGTACATCACTTTATGCTCTGAGCACAGGCCCAACCTCCGTCAATCACGTTATCACTCTCAGATTTGTTTTCTCGCCTTGTTACAGCTAACGACGATCGATGAACCTCATCCTTTGGCACACTACAACTACAGATACATACACGTACAACCAAGGTGTATGTCGTATTCTCTTCGTCTCTTCAAATGCATGCCCTAACTCGCCACATGAGTAAGCAGCTAACAATGGGTCCTTTGATTTCATCGGCTTTTTTTTTTTTTTTTTTTCCNNTTTTTTTTTTTTTTTTTTGCCTGTCTTGCCCAAGCCATGACGGACAGCCCCTCCTCGTCCCCTCTCATTCCCTTCAGGAACAATACTTGCATACGCATTACGACAAGTAATAGTTCCATAACAGGCACAGGCACAGGCACACAGGCACCATTGTTTTGTAGCAACAAGTTGGTGGTGGTAACCGTTTTTTTTTATCTTTCTAAGGACCGCCGGTCTCAGCGACAGGCCCCCCTTCCCTTCAACCCAGATGTGATATGCCATTCAATGCAATGCGATCCCAATAGTTTCTCTTTCCATTTTTTTTTTCCGACTCACCCATTCGTTCCCCGGGATCTTGTTGGTTTTTAGTCTTCGCCATTCATCGTCGCTTGGCTGTTGAAGCTGCAGGCAATCTTTCAACGCTAGGGCTCTGACCACCTTGAATCATACCCACCCATACGCACGCACACACATGCATATACATGTATGTACATATGTACACCAAAGATGAATGCTACATGCTACTTCTTCTCTACTTTGCATGGCACCGCTCCTTGATAACTACATACATACATCTCGTTTAGTGGCTAGTGTCACAGAGATGTGTTTCTGTCGCTACGCCTATGCGATTGGCGATGTGTAGGTCTTGTATGTGTGTGTTCATATGCGACCCGGCATAACGTAAATCTTATGTACAAGTCCTTGTTATTTATTACATTATTAAATACTACCGAATATTGGTGTATTATCTTTTTCTCCTTTCCCTGAACTTTACATGTAAGGTACGCCACTCTCGAGCATGAGACAACGCCAACGCATAATAGATACACATACACATGCAAGTAGAAGCAGTAATCTACATATTGACCTTCATGGGTATCACTGGCCCACAAAATAGTCTAGGCAAGAAAAGAAAAAAAGACGATCAAAAGGAAGTCTGGTTCCAGCTATCCTCATCAACCCAGTCGCGGTTACGTCACAGCAAAATAATTATATTCCTTGCTTCTTCTTTTTTATCCACCTCGCTTGAAAAGTAAGCCAAAATGCATATCAAAGGGAACAAGAAAAATAAAATAAAAAGAGAGAAGCAAACTTGGAATACTCCGTCCGCCAAAGCTGGGCTAACCGTGGAACCAGGGCAAGTTAAGAGGGAGAAAGTCAAGCAATAGCGATCACTACTGATAATAGCAAGTTTACCTTTGTTTTCTTTTTTACTTCGGTGTCTTTTTTCTTCTGTTCTCTTTCACTTGATCTTTGTTTTGTTCCCTTGGGTGATCTTTGATAGCGAGCGGCTGGCTAACAAATAAGGTAAGAGCCACAAAAAAAACTAGAGAAAAACTAATACACGACTTGTTGGTCGCATGCTGCCGTCTCTACGCACGGGAGCATTATCGTGATTAACTTGATCATCAGCCAAACCAAAAAAAAAAATCCTTGAAAAATCCCCCAAATTCCGCAGAGCTCGATAAATTCGATATATCAAGTTTTATCATTCTACTCGTTTTTCTTGTCTCTCTATTTATCTGGTACTATATTCAGAGGCAAGATCAGTTGCTTCTTCTTTTACGCCACCAGATAACTGTCACTTTTCATACTATAAAACAATTCACACACGTCTAAGGGGATAGTTCTTCTTGGACCAATTTTAAGATCCTAGGTTAAAGGGTCTTGTCTATCACTTAAGACAATTTTTTGGGGGTTTCTGTCGACGTCCGCTTCAAGTCAAACCAAGTGCATTGTGGAGGTTAATCAATAATAGTACAGAAAAGTAACGTTATAGTGGATAAAATGATATATAGAGTGTACATGTAGTCACAGTATCTTTTCGATATCCTTGTTGTTTAAGCACTTGTACTATATGTAGTTTGAAAGGAGCAGTTCAAGCAAACGAGTCAGGATTTGTTGCTTCAAGTGTTTGTTTCATTCCATTGAGGAGACGGACTATTTTGTTTTTGATTAACTATATGAACATGTTTTGTCATGCTATATCTGTGATTATAGACAGCTTCAGAAGCTCTAGAAGGAGCTATTTGGAAGGAAGCATGGTATAAATCACGGGATTGGCTGGTTTTTGATACATATTACATACATATATCTCATATCACTACTACATATGTATATCACAGAGAAGAATATAACCGCCAAGGTGAACCTGACCTTCTCTTGATCCAACTTACTAATATTGAGTTCCTCAGCTGAAGTTGCATATGGCTAGATACAATGTAGCAATATTTATGATGTAATCTTTGGTCTAGACCTGAACTACGATAGTATTGAAGTTTAATTTTTCCTTCTCCCCCTCCTCTTCTTTCCTCTGAAGTAGTATCACGTACAACTTATATGTACATTCTAATATTTACGTACTTAGCAAACTCCGTTTCGTGCGGCCGCACGGACTTTTGTTAAACCAGCCGTCCAGTAGATAATAACGGTCTTAAGATACGATGAGAATATACAACTAGTTACGGATACATATTTTTACTAAAATTCAAATTGTTACCGATATTTAGCTCAAGAAGTCAGGGAAAAAAAAAAACCAAGGGATATTAAAAAATTAAAAGTATTAAAAATCTAGTTAAATGGAAAATGGTAACAAAATAAAGGACGAACAGCTGATTACAGAAAATTCCTTCTGTTCGTCATCGGGTTTGAATCCGCCTGAAAATGAAGCGTAGAAAGGCCTTTCTCTTGCCTTGCTGCATGACCATTAGTTCCATCTACACAGAGATATTAACTTGGTCAGTCAGCTTGCATTAATGTTTGCAAACCACCTCGTTTTTGATGAGTAGTATTGCGAGACTATACATTTTTGTACTGATACTAATAGTAGTGGCAGCGGTAACTCACTATACCATCCTCATTCGCCCATGAGAGACAACAGATTATTAAATGTATCGGCCGAGCTCATTGTTTTTTTTGTCATGCATGTATCTGTATACCATGTACATATATACATGAGTGAATACATCCATTACTAAACTAAGCCAGTACGACACCAAATCCCTAAACCCTTTGTCTTCCAATCTATTCACCGGCTTTGCCTAATGAAGATATCCACCATATCACTAAGTGCTTTCGATTTTCTTTGGTGGGCTTCATCTTCTTCTCATACTGGTATTTCTCCTCTTTCTATCATCTCACAGCTAGTTATACAGATATGTAGTCGACATATGATTGAGTTAACGATACATATATCTAGTCAAGTCAAGGCCGGACCCTGCTAGGTTCCATCCATGCCCATCTTCCCCCCTCTCGAATGTATTTCCCCTCTCCGTTTCCTCTTCTGGCTTGTTGCCGTGGCTACTACTACCACGTCTTTCATTAGTACATAGTACAACTAGTTGAACGTCGTTGTCAGAAATCAAGCAGAAGCACTAGTCATTAGTACCGCTAGGCAATAGTAAGTTAGTACTAATATAAATGCCAGCAACAGTAGTACCCATAGTGGTTTTTTTTCTTAACTAGTTGTATTAGATTGCTACTGCTGCTTCACCGCATATCCGTCCAGCGCAGCTCAGTCAATTTGAAATACAAGTATCCACCGACTTTCGTATTGTGCCTATAATCTTTATGCCTTTTATTCGCTGTATAGCTTACTTCGGACGGCAATGTTTCTTTACAAACGCCAGGTGATCTGCTTGAAAAAGAAAAGAAAAAACCTCCTCTTCTTCTTCCTCTTCTTCTTCCTCTTCCTCTTCCTCTTCCTCCTCCTCCTCCTCCTCCGCTGGCTCACCGACAACAGACACAGTGCGTGCCTGACCAACACGCAAAAGAGGGGCAAGCGCAACGATGTACCTGCAGAGTATCTCTTGTGCCTGGCATCAAAAACGGGGAAGTAAGATAGAAGATAATAAAGGGAGGGGTGGCACACTCACAAAGTTCCCTCACGGTTATTATTGTCCGTGGTTGTATGTGTGTATTCTTCGCATTATTTGTAATGGCCTCCTTTCTTCACCGTTTTGGCTACTTGTATGACTCAATTTCATAGAGTGAAGAAGATAAAAAGGTCTCTACAAGGTAGTACAGTATTTCTATGGAAGTTGTCAAGGTTGTCGTGAAGATACTATATGTGGCTGTGGGGAAAATAAAAGGCATAAAGAGGTGCTTGTATTTCTTCATATTTGTGCGGAATATTCGGGCAAGTTGAAAACCACTCAAGCCCTAACGCGGCTCTTGTCCCCATTTTTTTTTTCCTGCCTTTTTTATTTGAGGTGTTAAACAAAGCCACTCCAAACTCACTTACAAAGTACAACATACAAAGTACAACACAGATGAACTGGAAATGTCATGTAAAGGATACATGACCACCATTAGGGTTAATACAACCCTGGGTAATCACTATCCGTGATAAAACGCCCTGGTTGGACTTGATGAGGAATTCAGGCTAGGATCTGCCTGCCATCTAAGGACGGAAGGAACAATCGAAGGCGCGAGGGGTTGGGTTCAAAGTAGAGCCTGAAATCCATTGATGAATTACTTGCCTTGTTATCTATTTCCTTTGTGAGAGATTGATGCGGTCAGGTACATAGAAGAGAAGGACCCTGATATTCACTGATGTACAGAAAATATACATGTAGACAAGACGTGCCCCCGTTATGGAGGAGATGTAGTTGATGTTGGATGAATAATGTGAAGGAAGCGGAGAATGAAAGGGTCCTATGTCTTCTTGCTAGCATATCCAGCAGGCTATCTTCTTATGTCTTTATCTATAAACTTTAACTTAGCGGGGTCATTGTTGCTATGGAAGTAAGGTGGCCTGTAATTGATCATGGTCCTAAGCCGGCCTACTTGGGCATCCTCAGAATTTGGTCGTTAGTACATACATGTATCAGGCCTTGGACCCTTGTTAGTATTTCTCAAAGGAAGGTGAAAACAAGAAGAAAACGGTAAGGGGGGGCTTGCTAAATTTACTTTCAAGATCCTAAGGTAGGCTGCGAAGCTTAGTTTTCTTGCTCTTGTTGACGATTTGTTTGACGACATCGTTTAGTTTTGGTGCTACAACAACAGCGGTGTCGATAAGAATCGGAAGAAGGCTGACTAAAGGAACGAGACCGAAGGAAATCGCTTTTTTTCATGTTCGATTATATTATCATTTTTATCTTGGAATGACAGATAAGCTATAGTAATCGAAAATTACAGTCACTTACCTGCAGTTATTTTTCAACATTCAATATCCGCCTGCAAATCACTCTAAAATTAGACATCGACCGTCATGTGATGATACTATCATCTTTTCTTTTGGGATTCACTGTCACTAAAAGAATTTTGATGGTCTTACCATCACCGCTATCGTTTGTTATCATCATATCAACTACTAAGCTGACAATCTTAATATTTAGTGACGAGATATGAGTGAAGTGGCGAAAAGGCACAAAAGCAAACCGTAGGGGCGATCTGCATCTATACTTTGTAGTTAAGGTGAAGCTGGATTATGTATCTTAGGCTAGTTAGTTACTTATAGCTCTATTAAAATATGTACAATAAACATTTTTTCTTTGCCACACACCAACTCAGTCAAGTCAGCCCCCAACAAACCAATGTATCAATATAAGTATTTGTCTCTCTTGAGACAGCGAGAAGAAAACTGCTGAAACGGACTGTGAAAACAAACCGCTTCTTGCCTCTGTTTACAAACTTACATCCTCTGCCAGCAGATCATGGACATGTCATTGAAGTGAAAGAAACAATTTGCAACACGGGTTGCCAACACACGAGTCTTGAATTTGAAGCGGTCTAGAGATATTGTTGTCATGTTTTGGAGACATATATCTACACAGTCCTTAACTAGTTAGCAATATACAAGAGAATATTAGGACAACATATAATCAAAAACAAGGGACACATCGGAGAAAGCGTCGTATTCTGTTTCTTTCTTTCTTTTTTTTTCCATAGGCTGAACATCATTCTCTTGACTCGTTGAATGCCGACTATAGGAGAATGTGCTATCTGGTTCGCAATTGGTGCCTCTCTTTTTTGAATTCGTTTCGTGCTTAAACGAAAATGCATTTGAGAAACACGGGAAGAACTACTGACTATTTCGTCTCCCCTTTGCAGCGTTTGCGAAGGGAACAAGGTGCATCTTGCATTGACGAGCCTGCCTACAATGATATCTTTCTGTCTTCTTTCTCCCAGTCATACACTATGTGTCTGGGAAATTTGATATATATGTGTTATAAAATTTGCATTGCACGTAGTTAGGCCTATCGATGGGAGAAAGACGGGCCTAGGGCAAGTCCTTTATTGGTATCATACAATATCTAGTTGCTGTGCTTGTATATCTTAGTGTTGCCTTCGGAGTACGAACGCCAACAAAGCTATCTTCGTCGGCCAACTGACGTGGCTGCAGCCCGAGAAAACTAGCGGAACGTTCTCTGTCCTATCAGCAGCTGCAGATGCAAAAACATAACAAAAGGTGCATACTAGTGATTTGGCGAAGATCTTGATTACAATGCTGTACTATCTATCTATATGTCCATATATGAATTGATAGGCAAACGTTGTAACAGCTGTGGTATGACATGTTTTCAATATAGGATGATAAACGTAGCCTTATCTTATGTCTCTGTTCATATTCTCTTACCGGCACGTAATAAATTTGGTTTAAACTTGTAGTTGGCTATATTTTGTTGCTGATATTTCTAATTTATGATGTCTCTGGAGAATTAACAAGCCTATCTACTTGTTTGGTATTAAGATATATGTACCTAACTATTGGGACGACTTAAGCAATTAGATTGACTAGGCTCTAGGGTCAATGAACAAGGGAGAAATTGCTTTTTGTTTTTGCTTGCCTGTTTCCCCTTCATTTTGTTTATCTAGAAACATCTTGAAAGTTCTTAAACACTTAGCTTCCCTGCTAGATACAAAGAAAGCCCTTGTAAAGCTACAATAGCCATTCCATTACTTAAAGATATAATACTCAATATGACTTGCCTATAACAAGCATCGAGACTATTCCTTGGCTTCTTTTCCTATAGTTTCAACATAGAAGCGACCTAGAAACTACACGATCTCGTTGGAAATATACTTTGTTTTTCTCAGTAATCCCCTTGTTTATCTCTTCTATACTGCGGAACTAGAATACCATAGAACCACCAAACCCACGCTAGCTTTCCTTCAAGCGAGGCCTAGGCAAAAAAATCTAGACCGTGTGATGTTGACTGTTTGCGACAAGTAGGATTGTTTCTTGATGATTAATGCTACTCCATGTGCTTGGTATGAATCTGTATTTAGAGTACGTGATTATTTCGAGCAGAAACGTGGTAAAGTCGGTGTCATCTATAACTACAGATATGTACAAGGTGGCCTCGAGGAAGAATAATCCATGAAATATCTAGTCTCGAGTCTCTATCATATCCTGAATTTGACAGTCTAGACAAGTCCTGATATGATTTCTCTTTTCCCCTCTTTTGCCATCATCTACTATAAGATTCCCTAGAATTGATTTCATGTTCCATTTCTTGCTTCTCCCTTTCTTTACCTATAATCCGGGTCATATCATATTGCCATTTGTTCCCATTACTAGGGAGCCGTTTAACTAAGAAACATATCTCCCTTCTGCTTGATGCCATTTAAATTGCCGTTCCTACCTGAGGAATGAGATAGGGTGGATGATCCTTTTATTAAATTTTTTATTGCTGTAGGAGACTGAGGATATGCATGCTAAAGATAGTTGGAAAAACGCCCCTTCTTTGAATATTGTGCAGGTAGTGAGTGTCACAAGGAATCTACATATGCTGTAACCCGAATATCTTTCCGTCAAGTCGGGATATCTGCATTGTCGTACGAGGAAAAGAAGACATATATCAAAAACAGTCACGCTGATACTTTGTCCAAGCCACCGAAACAAAGGAAATAAAAAAAGGAGTCACTGAGGGGCATTTGTGTTATATACGTCATGGTAAATTGATACTGGATATTCTATATGCTCGTAGATGCTGATTATAATGATAATGCAAGATATAAATGATAGCAATACATTTAGACAATAATAATAAAAAAACAACAACAAGGAAATAAATGCTGTAGAATTAGCAAAAAAGTGAATGTTACAAACCAAAATCCTCATAGAGGCTCAATATCATCCATGGTGTCGTTGAGATCAACAACATCTGTATCTTCATCAGCACCACTTAGATACTTGTCCCGCAACGCCTGCTTCCAGTTCTCTATCGTGTCCACTCGGCCGTCCGCCAGCTGAATCTCACCACGTCGGAGCTTGATCTTCATACCTGGAACTAAGAACCACTCATGACTTTTATCACAGACGATGATACGCGACGCCTTGAGGCTCATCTCCCCATTCTGATGCTGGTGATCAAGCTTACCGGCTAGCTCCAACTTGAGCTTCGTGTGGCTGCGGCCCAGCACCTTCTCAAGCGCACGTTGACGGTTCATCGGCTTGACAACGTTCTCTAAGCACTCGATGCAGTAAACATCGAGACAGTGCGTGCATACCGCAAAGTCTGGGATCCGGCCAATCGTGTCTAGGCACTGCGCACACACTCGGGGGCTAAACCGCGAATAGGGGAGCAGCGGCTGTGCGAACGAGTCGGCACTTGTCGTCATACTGTCAGTTGCGATGACCATGCTAAGGCTTTCCGTGGCGGGCTTGCGCATGCTCTGGTACAAAGCTTGGGCGTTTTCTGTGTCACCAATGGCCACCAAAGCACGAGAGATATTGTCTAGCGCATATGGGTCATTTTCGGGTTCGTCATCTTCGAGGATTGCAAGACTCTCCTCGATGATTCCAGTGAGAAGCTGTCGCGCCGCTAGGTTTTCGCCGTTTAGCTGGTATATTAGGCCACGGTACAGCATTGCGTCATTGACATCTAGTCCCACTAGGCGTTGTGGCATATCCTTGTGTTGGTGGCGACGTAGGTGCATCTGTAGATCGTCAAGCTCCCCAATCCACTTCTGCGCCCAAGGCGAGTTGATACCTGCCGAAATCGCAAGGTGTTTGTATACAAGAGCAAGGCTTCGTAACGACATGAGGTGCATCCGACGCACTAAGATACTGCCTCTAAGATGACTGCCAATCTTCAAGATATCATGATGAATATCTTCTGCCTTCTCGTATTCGCGGGAGTAAAAGCGTAGCATTCCTAGCGCAAGTCTGAGATAGAGCTCTTTGGCTGGGTCCTGCTGTCTGATGGCCATGCGAATCGCTTCATGAAATGCCAGCGTCATGAAACCAACGTTGCCGCATATGCAAGCAGCGCGGGGGATAGTCCATTCAGCCAACGTACCGAGAGCAGCCTGGCTGACTAAAAAGTCATGAAGTCTAGTGGTCGTCACAATCTTGTCACTCCCGGACTGCTTGTTAAGCCAAATCATCATTTTCATGATATCTGAGTGCCTGTTGTTCTTGCCCAGTACCGATAGATAGGCGGCTTCTGGGATGAATTTGTCTCGTTCGTATGAATTGTTGATGGCCTTTTTGTAGTATGACAGCGCTTTATCTGTTTCGCCCAGTTGGTGATGACAGTCCGCAATTTGTAACTGGATAGTGGAGAGTCGCCATGCGCTGTAATCAGCGTCTTTTGAGTTTTTCGTGCCCATGTTGTTCCCTCGGAATTCTAGTTCCAGGGTCTCGCAAAGACGACTGCGCAACAATGCCTTGCGGTAGTCTTTGTTAACAAAGTGGCAGTACGCTATACGGCCATAAGTTTCAATCATGTTGCGATCGACCTCAAGCGAAGTCTCAAAGTTGGCCATAGCTTCATCCACCATCTTAAAAACGAGATATGTGCTACCGACACGTCGAAACCAGTGGCCAGTCTTTGGGATATCGGATGCCCAGCTGAGCGCGGTTTCAATGCGGGAACGAGGAGCGATGTGTGACCAGTTGACATCGGAGTCTGTCCACGACTTGCCGGATTGAATGTATGCGACACTGTGAACAATCTTCAGGCACAGGTGCGTTGGAATCCACTTATCGAAACTAGGATCAAGCCACGCCGAAGCATACAAGCGGCCAATCTTCTCAACAAGCCCGCCTGGCCTCTTGACTGCATCTTGTGCCCAGGCTTGCGCATCGGGATCAAGGCTGCTGACAACATGGGGGTCAGACATCCACTCAGACAAACATGCCATGTTGGCATCAGTAAAGAGCTTGAGACTATCCTCCTCCTGTGTCCAACCTAGGACATATCGTCTGATTGTGAGAAGTTTGATGAGACTCCGGCCAATATCTCGTTTGTCCAGTGTATCGATGTTATGCCTATCGACGGCTACCAGGTGCTCCTGCCAGTACCATGAGGCATACCGCCAAAGATTGATACCAAGAACAACCTGCGTCTGCTTTCCGGCGATAGCACCAGTTTTTGGAGCCGTGAGAACTTGGAGGCACGTCTTGAGAATATGAAGGTTGGCTGCAACTGTATCAAAGCCTATATAAGGCTGGCCGCTTTCGGACTTGGCCACACCCACGGTGTGCTTTTTGAAGAACTGAGTGATGGATTGATGAAAAAAGGCGACATCTGTCTTATAGATGTTTGAATCGAACCGGAAATTGGGCTGGGCGATGTAGTCTGGACTATGTGAGGACTTGGGCGAGCTAACAGAGTTGAGATTGGGAGACTTTTGGGAGTCCTCAAGTTGTTTGACGAGGTCGGCTGTTGTAAGGCCGTCTTCTCGGATCAAGGCAAAAAAGCACGAGTATGGTCCACGGAGCGACTCCTCCAAATTAAGTGGTGGAGCTCCAAAACGCAACTCAAAGATAGCCATGATCTCGCTCAGCTTGAGTGTCTCCTGGGCGCATGTCACCCATATCAGCATCTCGTTCAAGTCGTTGATCTGGTCTGTGCTAAGCGAAGACTGCATGCGTGCAATCGTTTGGCGAAACATGTCGTCGGCTTGAGCTGGATATTTCTGTACGCTCTCGAGGATAGTTGCCATATGCGTGTTGTTGTTCATATCAGACAACATGAACTGGGCGAGGATAAAGAGACCTCCGACCTTTTCGTTGAGAAGATTGATTATCTTTTTCCTAGTGGCCTCGTCGGTGCGTTTGAGGATGCGTGACTTGTTGACTTCTTCGGCGATGAAGGATTTAACATCATGGCTAGCTCGATCTGTCGTTATGACTATCTGACTCAAGGAGAGCTCCTCGTCTTCCTTCAATGTCAGTATCTGATCTTGAAGAGTTGGCCGCCCTGTTATCAGAACCTGCAACTGGACTGCGGTTTTCGGGCTTGTGCGCATTTTCCCCATATCAACAAGAACATCAAATAGCTGAGCTAGGTCGGACGGTTCTGCTTCGTCGATGCCATCGATTATGAGATATATCTTGCGTTTCCGGCTGTCGGTGATGATGGGCTTTTTGATAAGCTGTGAAAAGGCACTAGGGATGGTCTTGATTTCCTCACTGCTTTGGATGTTGTGCAACAAAGCTTTTGAGTAGAAATCATCGTCTTCAGCTAGTTGGAATGCGATATCCCGGATAGCTTGGTGGACCGACCGTGTCTCGGGCCTGTTTTCACGGAAGAAAAAGTAGGCAAATGAGTCTGATGACACCTCGCTTGACTTTGACACGGTCTGATTTGCCCATGATATGATCCGCGATGCTAGGAATGACTTTCCCGTACCTGTAGATATAGTGCTTAGTTTACGTTGTTTGGGTGTATCAAGGGGCAGTGATTGAACTGGGATTGCTAACCTGGGTTCCCGGTGAGCCACAGAAACTGAGTCTCGCCTCTGTTCCACGTTTGGAATGTTGAATCCTTGATCAACCAGTCACCCGTTCCAGAGGTTTGGGATTTCCTAAGATATCGGAAACGGTCCTCCGTATAGACCGATGGTTGCAGAATATCCTTCACTTTCAAACGACTCCGTTGTATCGTCTGTTCTCGAGCTTCTTCGCGGAACTCATCCCACTTCTCCTCCATATGGTGCTGCATTGAGATGGCCCTTTTGATCTCAGCAAGAGTTTCGGCCATGACCATACTAGTTTCGCTCTCTACTAGCTTGTTGAGTTTGTCAATGACCGGTTGTACAGGGCTGCCTTGTCCTATCAGGCGCTTAAAGTATGATTTGGTGCGGCCGCGGTGGATTTCGACGACAGCCACTAGCATCACTTCGAAGATGGCAGCCATGATCTCTATGCACTTGGTACGCAATGGGGCAGACATCTTTTCCCGAGTATAGAAATGGAGCCGTGTAGTGAAGTCTTTCAGACGCCTGAACAGTTCCAGAATGGAGTCGTAGGCACTTGACACGCCATCCGCAGCACCAAGTAGCAAACTGACAGCGACGAAAATAGCTTGAGATGGCGCAAAAATCTGTTCAATCAATCCGCTAAAGGCTTGGCCAACCTGCTCGATGGGCCTCATGATCTCGCCTATGATGTCGATAATTCCACGCTGCTTCTCACGCCATGTGTCAAACATCTCATTCTGGCGGTCTAAGGCATTGTTGAGGTCCTCTATTGAGCGTAATGATGAGCCGAAGAAGTTGGTGGCTTTCTCTGGACCTACAGTTTTCACGTAGGTCTCATGCGCTTCCTTGATGAGGGTGCGGAATAGCGTGTCCATATCGGAGCTGTGGTCCTTCTCCGAGCCTGAACTTGGGAAGGACATGGTGTTGATAGACATAGAGGTTAGACTAATAGAGTGTTCGCCGTGTGTAGTAATAAGTAAAAGTATAAAGGTAGTTGATTAGTATTTGGTAGTAGGTGTATAAAAAAGCCAGTCGAATCTGAGTTGTGGGTGACACTCTAGTAAGCAACTCCTGATGCAACGGTGGAAGGTCGTATTATTATATATTGAAATGGAGATGTTGTCAAGATCTGGGATATTCATACAACGATTCCCTACGCCTGACTACAGTGCAGGGTCTTGGCAAGGGTAAGCTAATCAACAACCGAACATACCGTTTGGAGATTCTGAGCTGAGAGGAATCTCTTCCCAGCAAAGCCACGCAGCTAGCCAAGATTAAAGGCAAAGAGATGCCTACAAGAGACTCATCGAGAAGTAGTTCTATAGACCGGGCAATTCCAACTGTCTTGGGTGCTTAGATGGGTAAAATGATACACGTGAGGCCCTGAAACCGGGCGTGAAATGGACTTCAATTATTTGAATTGTATAGGTGATAGACAATTATTGAGGCGTGGATTAACACTCATCACATATCATGAGACAAAAAAACCACACGAAGTTGTGGCTATGAGATCTAGATATTCACTAAAATAGAGGAGAGGCGAAAAGAAAATGTACTATGATTTTCGAAATGATATTTAGTAAAGCTGGCAGTTTCCACATATTGGTAACTGCACCATAGCATATACATATACAACAATAGCTATGTTACTTATGCATATGCATAAAGGGTAACAACGGAGTTGCTCTATATGTAATGGTACAATTGATGAATAATGCATTGTTATAAGAACAAGGCCACTAGTATGTATATGCTATGTATAACTATATGACGGCGGATATATTGGTTCTTAAAAAGCTATGATCATCTGTGCGTAACCACCGTGTTCTGTGCCTTACATTTTATTTGTTATTTTGATGTTTTGGTATAACTAACCAACTGAAGGCCAGGAAAAGAAAGATGTTCCCCAAGATGGTGCCTTCTGCTACCTTCTGAGAAAGGTCTCATTCTCGGGATTCGTTTCAAATCGAAAGAACCCCTCCTCCTCCCTTAGTAAGCCTTTATGTACTAGCAGAAAAGACTTCAGGAGGGCTAAACAAAAAAATCATTGCCTAGCCAATGGGTCGTTACACCTTGCCAAGACGTCACCACATTAGATAATAATGAATTTTTACTTTGCCTAGGACTTGTGTATCCAATGACCTCCAGAATCTTCGCCTGTTTTCCTCAAAAAACATGATTTTCCAGAACGTCGTGTTTCAGCTTGTTGGAAATTAGCCCCAGTCTAGCTATATCTGTATGTAGGTCGTTGGATGTGTCCAGTAGACAATGGGCCTGCCAACGCTGGCCTTCTTAAGTAATATTTGGTATGTTCAGCGCGGTAGTTAGTAAGCCTTGGTCTATACAACTATAGATATAGCCGCCAAATGGATTCTGTGTGGATACCCCTACAACCTAGAGGCCAAAAAAAAACATGACTATAATGCAGGGGTATATAACTAACCGATAATCAAAACGTCTAATTCTTCGTACCTTGATTGTAATTCGATTCTCACATGTTCCAATAGTGCTGTTACATATATATCACCCCGTAATGTATATTTGTTCATGTTACTATAGTGCTAAGATCCCAAAAATAACTTCTCACATGCCCTTCTTGCTTCTAAAAAACCCGCCCAGGGCGCCCATTAGTTCCGAAAAGCCTTTGTCATGACTTCCGGGCACCATGCCGCTACGAATCCAGCCAGGCAATTTGTCTTGTATCCGGGGCGTGCCATATCTTCGATCGCACAGAACGATTGCGGCGTAATCATTGCGGTGGCGGATTGCTCGACCAATGCTTTGGTTCACAGCTCGCATACAGGCATTTTCATAGAAATCGCGAGCTTCTTTCTTTCCTACGGCCACAGCCTGTTCATGTGATATATTACCTAGCGCATTTTTATCGTCACTGTGTGGCTTTGTCAGCCGGTCGACAGCTGAGGTCTCAATGTATTCCATCCTGGCTTTCCAGTCAGGGGAGTTGATGTTTGGAAAAGGTAGGCCAACCACAATGACGCAACGTCCTAGTTGGTCTGAAAAGTTGATACCTTCACTCATCTTGCCACCAACAACGCCCAGAAGCATTGCCCCTTTGCCCAGCTTACCAGTCTTAGCGTCTGGCTTCATGATGGCATCGGTGTATTCGTGCAAAATATCGTCACTAGAAACTGTCTTGGACTCCCTGAAAAGTGCCTTACGGGTTTTGAGGCGCTCCCAAATGCTATTAGGGTCATTACCCGCGCCTTGCCAGACCTTGACGACCTCATCGAGATAGCCATAGCTAGGAAAGAAGACTACCACTCCGTCTGGAATGCTACTACACATGTTGATTAGGCACATTCCAAGTTGTGAAATCATTCCTCGGTCACTACGCCTTTGGAAGCTGAACTCAAATGGCATGACTTTGCCTTTGCCAAGGGTCCAGACACAGAGGTTTGACGCAGGTATCACATGACCACAACTCAAAGTTGAGATTTTACTAGGAGGGAGTTGAGGAAATAGATGTGACGTGTAGTCTCCAAAGGGCGACATTGTACCACCAGCAAGTATCACTGCCCGAGCACTTGATGCAATACTTGAGAAAGCCTGGGTGGGCGACAGTAAAAGGTAGGAGAGTTGCACATCTCGGTCCTCAACCTTGGGCTCCAGCTTTTGAAAAAAGATACGCCCCTCGAAACTCAGGTTCGTGAGGGAAAGGAGAAAAGACACCAGAGTCTGGAGAACAGGTGTACTAGATGTCGGTGGCACAGGCCTACCTTCTTGTTTTGCCTGTTCAGCCTCGACATGTGAAAGATAGCCCTCAATTTTGTATGCCAACTTTGATTCTTGGACATATTGTACAAGTTTGTACATATTGATTTGGTCAGCACCTTTTCTACTGAGAAGGCTAGTGGCCGTTGCAATACCATTTTCGGGCTGCGGTTTATGTTAGCACTTTATCATTATGTCATATCCATTTTGTCAGTACTATGACATACCTTTCCACTTTGAGCTTCGACAAGCCATGACGTCAGACATTCCATGACACGTGCGACTCGCCCAACTTGAACACGATTCTCAGGCTTCAACTTCTTCCCGAACTTCTTGATATATATGCCTATCATTTGTCGTGCTCGCTTGAGTTCGCTAAGTTTGATTGATGCAGCATGGACACTCGCTATTGCATCCATAATGTTGTGGGCTTCATCGATGATCACAACATTGCCATTTAGCTTGATACCAAGTATCTCACGGGCATTTTTCAGGAACAACAGAGGATATGGAAGTGTTATGATCTCTGCTCCTGGGAGAACTGTTCGTGATGCATAATATGGGCATACAGAAAGCTTTTTGCCCAACTTATACAAATCCTCAATATCAGGCAGTATTGCAAGTGACGTATCTCGGAATTGGTGAGTTTGAGAAAGAAGCTCTTCATTCGGCATATATTGACAGCCACCCGTCTTCGATTTTGTCTGTTGAAGCTCGGCACAGCGGTCATTGATGGCTTGTACCGACTTTAGCCTTGCTACTGACGAATTAATACACAAGTCCCTTCGTGACGCTAACGGCACAGCTTTGACGGACTCGCTGCTGGCTTGACCATCTTTACATGATTGCAATGACTTTGGTAAGCTGGATGGGAATTGCGGTCGTCTCAGCTCGGCGATGAACTGACTAAGTTGTGAGTGCGTGCGAGAAGCATAGAAAATCTAGGTGAAGCCTCATGTTAGAAACTTAATCAATCTTCTTGAGACGTGAGATTCACCTTCAAGGGCTCTTCTAGAGCTTCATCTTCGTCCTCTTTCTTTCTTGGGCCTCCTATACCAAGACTTGATAGCAAGCTACGTGTTTCTTTACTCAATCCCGAGAGCAGATCGCTGTCATCACGGCCATTATCATCTACATCATCCAAAAGGAATCGATCCTCGTCATCAGTGTTTTCTGCATGTAATAGTCGGGCTTCTTCCATGCGCCGCCGTTTATTAGCTCGGTTTTCCATGTCCTTCTCTTTCTGTCGAATCTTGGCGAGTTTCTCTTCTCTTTCCTCCCATTTCTTAGTGAGCTCTGCACGTTTCTGAGATAACAACTGATCGATAATCCATTCTGGTTCATCAACATATTGTTCCTTTATCGTGTTTACTGTATTTTCATACTGAGATGACTTCTGGTTTCTAAGCCATGTCATCGCGGAGCAGATCAACGAAAGCGACTTTCCAGTTCCAGTAGGACTCTCTATGATGCCTATTTGGCCATCGCCTTTCTCTAGTACATCGTAGACAGCTTTCATAAACTGAAGCTGTACATCGTAAGGGGTGTATGGATGATGGTAGTTCGCTGCTTGTGTATCTGTAGATGCAGCATTGTTGATGGAGTCCATCTTGAAAATTTAGTTAGTTCTTTGAAACAAAGACAATCAATCATATGTTGATCCAAAACAAAACATCCAGCGTCATTATGATGATCGATTTTGCGCTACCCGTAATTGGCGGTCACTAGTTGCGCGCTATAACATGGGATTCGATAAACCTTAACCCAAAATAGGATTAACATAGTCTACCACACGCGGGACATCACGTGAACTAGGATATGTGGCGTTTGGCCTCTCAGGAAGTGGCGCTGACAGAGAAAAAAACTAATGCCCGGTTTTCTTTATTTTTCCTATTATTCAATATTACTATAACCTTGCATTTAGGGCTCGCGAAAAAAAGTTTTGTGCGCCCCACAAACAACGACAGAAACTCCACTCAGTGCCTCCAAGGCCGCTTCAGCAAAAATCACTTTGTCTGTTGGACGAATCTGAAATCTCTCTGTTTTCAATTCCCTAGCAAGCATCTGCAGTTGTTCATCAGGACGACCTAATCACCATGCCTACCAGACTCACCAAGACCCGGAAGCAGTACGTTGTTACTTATCTATCCTTTACTACACCAAGAATACGCTTTTCGACTCGATGAAAGCTCCGATATCTCGACGACACTGTCGCAATTGAGGCCGCTCTTTTTTCCTACGTTTTGCGCATTTAAAGGAGGGGCGCAGTTGTATTTGATATCACGAGAAGACTTTAGCAATCATCGACGAAATGCATTCTATCCCACAAACCTATCTCTTCAAGACGACACCGCCATACATTTCGTCGTCACGAGACTTCAATTAACGAACATAAAACTAACTTTTCTCCCTACAGCCGGGGTCACGTTTCGGCCGGTAAGGGTCGTGTCGGCAAGCACCGGGTATGATTTAACTCTCCAAACCCCCCTCATCATGCCTACGAACACTCCAGAATTCTCAAAACCGAAGACTCGATACACCGAAGAACCACGATAAATCGACAATCGGTCGATAGAAAATTCGATGTTCAGCGCACATATACATCATCCAACATGGGAACTAACTTGATAAAACAGAAACATCCCGGTGGTCGTGGTCTTGCCGGTGGTCAGCACCAGTAAGTCAACTATCCAGTATCAGTTTTACTCCAATGTATCATGCTGACCAATACACTTTAGCCACCGCACCAACATGGATAAGTACCACCCTGGTTACTTCGGTAAGGTTGGTATGCGCTACTTCCACAAGCAGCAGAACCACTTCTGGAAGCCCGTGATCAACATCGACAAGGTACATATTTCCTCTATACCCTCAATGTCAACAGATGTTTCATTTTCATTTGAAGCATAACTTACCGAGCATCATTTGCTAACATGTAATACAGCTGTGGTCGCTGGTTCCCGTGGAGACCCGTGACGCCTACGTCTCTGGCGCCAAGAAGGACACCGCTCCCGTTCTTGACCTGCTTCCTCTGGGTTACTCCAAGGTTCTGGGCAAGGGCCGTATCCCCGAGATCCCTCTGGTCGTGCGGGCGAGATGGGTGAGCAAGCTGGCCGAGGAGAAGATCACTGCTGCCGGCGGTGTTGTTGAGCTTGTTGCGTAAATACCCTACGTCTTACGGCATATTGTTCTTTCTTCCTTTCACATCGACAATAACAACACTCACCCAAAAATAAAAAATTGAACACAAACCTCTCACTTTCCCCTATACCAATTTTCGAGTTTTACCAAAAGGTAACTCAATTTTTTTTACGAAACTTACGGAAAGGAGAAAATATCTTGTTTCGTCTTGGGAATTCATGAATGAATACAAACAAAAAAGGGATCATTTTCCGGGATAGTATCACAAAGATATTCGACCGTCGGCGAGTTGGGCAGAGGTTAAAAAGGCGTCATTGGTCTAGTTCATTTTGAAGAAGAGTTGGATGTCCATAGATGTATCATATGGCATTCAGCTCGCATTGCGGGAAAATTGTTAGAATAAATTACGACTTCTTTTGACCTGCTAAATTTGTCTTTCATTTGGACCTTCATTACAATGTAGCCATCAGCCATGTCGTCATTATTTGTATATTTTCGTAAATTTTGGTAAATTTTGGATGACAGCAGGAAAAGTTTAAGCGGGTCTCGTGCAATCTGCATTATATATCTACATACCTATCGTTTAACCCTAACATTGGTCCATACCTAGCTATGTATCATCTCAATACAGAATCTCATCTCAAGCATCAATCCACATATTATTTGTATTGTAATTTTATCATCGCAATACCTATCGTTACCATGTTTGCGTTTATAAATAAAGATGATAAAGAGAAACATCGGGTTATATCAAGTGATACTTCGGATATTCTGAGCGAGAAATAGGTAATAAAATTATTGTAACAGTATGGTATATTCTATTGATAAAGTATGTATGCTGAGCCTTTCCAATCCGGACCTGTGTGCCATAAAGTGCACGTACATTATGTATAATTGCTATGTTGTTTATTCGTCTTTCTGTTCATCTTCGCTTCTTTGATTAGCATCGTATCCATATGAAGACACCTCGTCATTCAATTGAACTTCGTCTTCAGTTGCACAATCATTTTCATCCTCAGGCAAACCTAGAGACAGAAACTCGTGATTGAGTGCCTCAGATGCACTGATGCGACTAGCTGGATCTAGATTCATGCATTCACGTAGGAGATCTAGTGCCTGCAACTCCTCAGAGTTTAAAGGTTGGCCCTTATTGTCGGCACCACCTTCAGTACGACATGTTGACCAGAGTATGATTTTCTCTAGACTGAAGCCATTAGTGCCAACAGTAGGAAGAGTACATTCAAATGCACAACCGTGTAGAAGACCGGCACGCTTCATCTCGCGAGTGCCAAAGATTGTGGCTATTTCGATCATAGCGTCGACATCATCTGAACTGTTGAAAAACGGGAAACGTTTGCTCATGATGGTTAACAAGATGACACCAACAGACCATATGTCAAGCTTGGTCGTCTGTTCAGTACACTTGAAAAGCACTTCTGGTGCACGGAAACCACGTGTGCCTGCACGGTTGGCACGACGAGATGGCCGGGTATCGTGCTCAGGATACCCAAGTGGATGTCCTGCATTTTTGCTAGGAATCAGATTTTGGAGGTCACGACGACTCTCTTGGGTGTCGTGACAAACACATGCTTTTCTGTCAACGCCTTGACGTTCTGCCAAGCCAAAATCAACCAGCACACCACGCTGTGTGCTCGGATTGTAGAGGAAATTTGTTGGCTTGATATCACGGTGGATGATATCATGTGCATGGACGTTCTCGAGAGCTAGGAATAGGGTGCGCAGGTAGATGGCTGTGTCTTGCATCGTCATGTTGCGGAAATATTCTCTAAAATCGGCGTGTGGGAAATACGGCAGGACAGCCAGGACTTGATCGGTGTAGCGAAAGGCAGTGATTAGAGGACATACAGCTACACACCCGCGTAGATCGTAGAGAAGTTCTAATTCGTTGAGGATTCGCTGTGGACTACTAGTGACGTAAATCTTTTTGATAGCGACGAATTTCGTGGGAGGCCTGAGTGGTTGCCGGCTGCCATTTTTCAATGGGGGCATCTCCCATTTGTTGTCCTCGCGTTCAAAGTCCCAGCTATTGTCGTATGTATGGTATAAAAGGTCTTCGGCTTTATATACTGTGGAAAAGGTACCTGCGTGAAAGTTGACGGTTAGTTTGACGTACATACACATGTGACAAGAAATCCTGGAGAATTGTACACACCTTCACCAATGCGCTGGATCAATCGATAATGGTCGCTGAAGCCTGGCATTTGGCGCTGTAGTTGTTCCATGTCACGGACAACAACTGGATCAATGACTTCCTCCTTAACACCTGATTCGACAACATCTTCTTTGTCATCGTCAGAACTGGCGTCGTCGTCTTCGTGCAGCAGAAGATCTGCCGGTGGCGGCCGGTGTGTCTGTTCATAGATGGCTTGTTGAGACTGCGTGTACTCAGATGGGTCTGCCATGGCGAACATTTGCGCCACTTTTGGGACGTGGCCACCATCTATGTGTGATGATTGAGAGCCGTTCATTTTATAGAGCATTGAATGAGGAGGCATTGAAACTGTTTAGATAATGGGTATCGTTAAATTTTTTTTTTTTAAATACACTTGTGAGAGAGATTCAACGCGTGGAGGATGGACTATCGGTGTGGTACTAGTATGAGCGGTAACGACGGATTGGAAAGTAACAAAACTAGGAAACGCAGGGACAATGCAACTCTAATATGCAAGAGAATCAGAAATGTGAAAGACAGTGTGTGCGCTGGCCGGCCAGCAGATTTGAGATGGATTGTAAATGCAAGTTCAAAGGCTCATATTTAACCTAGATAAATGTCCCTAATGAATATTTGGTAAGTCTTCGTTTTTACCGGTTTTGGGTTGTTTGTCGCGTTTACTAGCACAACTCAAGACCCCACGCTGTAAAAAAACTACGGGGCAACAAAACATACAAAATATTAGCCGATAATATCGGCGGCCGGGATGTCTGTCACCAGCTGACAGAGACTGTCAGAAGCTGTCAAGTTGGAGCTGGCTGAAAAGAAAACAAACACAAGCGTTGCTGGGGAAAACAAGGTACACTTCTCCGGGCTTAGTTAGGTGGGCTTGAATGCTACACTGAATTTGTGTGCGTGACGACAGCTAAGTTTTGTTTTAGCGACGTGCTTACATAGTAGCTCAATAGGCTGTCTGCTTTCATTGTTGGCTTCACATTGTCAACAAAAAGGCATCCACTACAACGTGCTGCAATTTTACAGCCTATTGTGCCCTCACTCTCGTTGTGCAGCGGTGCCCCTACTCTAGAACAACTATCACGATCCGCATCCCTTGTCCGTGCCAAAAGTAACAACACAGAATAAATACCCCGCCCCCTCGATAGCTTCACAACAAACACACGACTTACTTGAGAACTCGAGATCGAACCCAACTGCCCTTCGCCATCTACCACCGCCATGGAGTCGGCCAATTTCGATATCAACGATGCGCTTAAGCATTACATGAGTGATCCGTTTTCTGTGCCTACAAATGAAGCCGATGGCCAGCTCTTAGACTACGAGAACAACCTAGACTCGATTTCCGATGCTGTAGTAAGCCCTGTGTTGGACCAGGTTGTCGATGCCATAGCCGATAGTCCAGACTCACTTGGCAAGGCGCTATACTTTGACTCCCTTCAGTTCATGTTAAAGTAGGCAGGCTTTCTTTGATTCTTTGTGCTGTAGCCGCTTGCTGACATGTGAATGGAATGCGACAGGTTCTCTTCGTTTCTCACCGCCAATGCGCTTGGCAGAATCTTTGATGTTGTGATGTCTGGCTTATCAGCTGAAGCGGATGCTATCAATGCCGACACCGAAGGCCAAGACGACCAGGATGTCGTACAGCACCACAAGCAGCTCCTTGAAATGTATGGCTTCTTGCTTCAATGGACAACCACAGCCGTCGAGACCAAGGCTGCCGAAAAAAGCTCTGCGGCCCCAGTACGATTTGGACGTGGAAAGGGTAGCAAGAAGATTGCTTCATCTAAAAAAGACGACGGCAATTGGAACTCAGAAACCCAACTGCAAACAGCTCTTGATATCATGTGTAAGGTCTTGAAGCTGAAGCTGTCCAAGATCTTTCTGACAACGCCCGAGCGTGACACTTTCATTGGTCTCATGACACGCCCAGTCTCTACTATACTTGAGAGTGAGCAGCGTGTCAAAAACACGACTATCAAGATGCATGCCTTCAAAGTCTTGTGTATCGCTGTAAAGCACCACGGACATGGCTATGGTATGTGAAGTATCTTCTCATTATGGTTAAATCTACGTGCTAACATTTTATAGCCGCTCAAATTTCCATCGTGCAGAACTTGACATACTTCGAGCATCTGTCTGAGCCTATGGCGGAGTTTCTACATATTCTAGCTGAAACCTATGATTACCCTCAACTGGCAGAGGATATCATTCGTGAGCTCAGTAACAAAGAGTTTAACTCTAACGATACTCGTGGACCCAAATCGGTCTCAACTTTCATTATCCGCTTGTCTGAGCTCACACCCAAAATTGTGATTAAGCAGGTCACCATGCTAGCTAAGCAGCTTGACAGCGAGTCCTATACTCTTAGATGTGCTTTGATCGAAGTATGCGGTAATATGGTCGCGTATCTTAGCCGACTCGAAGAAAGAGGCGAAAACTACAAGACGCAACTTAATGCCTTCTTTGATGTGCTCGAAGAGCGCTTCTTGGACATAAATCCTTATGCTCGTTGCCGCGCCATCCAGGTTTACACGAGACTTTGCGACTTGGAGCAGAAATTCCCCAAAAGACGGCAAAAGGCTGCTGAATTGACCTGCCGTAGCCTGGAAGATAAGAGTAGCCACGTTCGTCGCAATGCTATCAAGCTTATGGGAACTCTTATCAAGACACATCCATTCACTGTCATGCATGGAGCTCGGCTATCACGAAAAGAGTGGCAAGAACGTCTGGACAAGGTCGACGAGGAGCTGGGCTCTCTGAAGCCTCCGTCAGATGTGCCCGAAATGGAAGGCAACTCTCAGCTATTAGATGAAGCTACTCAACTGGATGATCAACCTAAGAGCATCAACGATATGACGGACGAGCAAAAGATTGCAGCTGTGAAGAAGGCTCAATTAGCTGCTGCTACATCTGAAGCCATCGAAAAGTTGACACTTACCAAGCGTTACTACACCGAAGCTCTCAAATTTATCGACGTTTTACACGAGTCAACCGAGATCGTCTGCCAGCTTCTAGGCTCTCGCAACAAGAGTGAAGTCATTGAAGCGATGGACTACTTTGAGATTGGTGATGCGTATGATATCGAACAAAACAAGGTTGGTATCCGCCGTATGCTGCGTCTTATCTGGACAAAGGGCAACAGTGATGAGGGAAAGGGTGTGCAAACTCACTTGATCGACTGCTACCGTCGCCTATTCTTCGAGGCGCCAGACTCTTTCAGCCCGAATGATGCTGCCAACTACATTGCTCGTAATATGATCAGTCTTACATTTGGTGCTACACCAGCCGAGTTGACCTCGCTTGAGCAGCTTCTCAGCACTATGATGAAGAATGGCATGATTCCCGAAGCAGTTGTTAGTAAACTGTGGCAGGTTTACGGTGTCCAAAAGCGTGAGATCTCTCGATCTCAAAGACGAGGCTCCATCATTGTCCTTGGAATGATGGCTACTGATAGCCCCGAGATTGCAGTTGGCGAGATGGAGGCCATGCTTCGGACTGGTCTTGGTGCGCATGGTCGTGCCGATTTATTATTAGCCAAGTACACTTGCATTGCTCTCCGCCGCATTAACCCCGCTGGCCGTAGTAAGGAGGCACTAGGCAGCAAACCCGTAACGTTTTCCCGGTTACCAAATGACCACGCTGTTCTCTCTCGATTAGCTGCCATTACGGAAATTGCAACAGATAGCAAGGAGTGGTATGGTGTTGCCGAGCAAGCCATCAATGCCATCTATGCTCTTGCTAGACATCCCGACACACTATGCTCGGATATCATCAAGCGTAAAACTCGGTCTGTCTTTAGCGGATCTAACTCTCGGCCATCATCAAGCAGTGACGCTACGCAGACCGACGCCCAAGCCGATACGGAAATGATGGATATCGATAGTGCCGGCAACCAGACTCAACACAGCCAAGCGCCTAACCAAAGCCAGTTTAAGAGTCGAGACGCAGCAGTCGGCCTTTCGCAATTGTTATTCATTGTTGGTCATGTTGCCATCAAGCAAATTGTGCACCTAGAGCTTTGTGAGCAGGACTTCAAGCGCCGGAAGCAAGAGCGGGAGAAACTTTCAGCCGAGAAGGCTGCTACTAGCACACCAAACAAGGAGAAGGAGACTCCGGCAGATGAGCTCGATCTTATTGGTGGTACTACTGAGGATGACTTCACAGAAGCCATGGCCCATATCAGGGAGCGTGAACTGCTTTTTGGCCCGCAAAGTCTACTGACTCTTTTCGGGCCATTAGTCTCGGAAATTTGCGCTTCCTCGACAAAGTATACAGACAAAGGACTCCAAGAGGCCACTACTCTATGTCTAGCCAAGTTGATGTGCGTGAGCTCGGAGTATTGTGAAGCCAACCTGCCACTTCTTATCACTATCATGGAGCGTTCAGCTAACGCCACTGTACGATCCAACGCCGTGATTGCTCTTGGAGACATGGCCGTCTGCTTCAACCACCTTATTGACGAAAACACCGATTTCCTTTACCGTCGTCTTGCTGATTCCGATGACAGTGTGAAGCGCACATGTCTGATGACTTTGACCTTCTTGATTCTTGCTGGTCAAGTCAAGGTCAAGGGTCAATTGGGTGAAATGGCTAAGTGTCTCGAAGACGACGATCGTCGCATCGCTGATCTGGCACGTATGTTCTTCACTGAGCTTAGCACCAAAGACAACGCTGTGTACAACCACTTTGTCGATATGTTCTCTCTGCTTAGCGCCGAGCCCAACTTGCCAGAAGAGAGTTTCCGGCGTATTATCCGTTTCCTTCTTGGTTTCGTGGAGAAGGACAGACACGCCAAGCAATTGTCAGAAAAGCTTGCAGTCAGACTTTCAAGGTGCGAAACCGAGAGACAGTGGAACGACGTGGCATTTGCTCTAGGCTTATTGCAGCACAAAAACGACGATATCACTAAGCTAGTTACGGAAGGTTTCAAGGTTGTACAGGCTTCAGCCTAAAGTAGGCATATATATAATATTCACAACGCTTTTTCTAAGGTACAGTTACTGGGGGGCTTGGTCATGGTGTTTCACCGGCGTAATTGTTGATATCTTGCTGTCTATTTCTTGTTTCATTTTGCCTTTCATCGGTTATTTATAGTTTCACTCGAATTTTATCGTGATTTTCCTCACAATATTGATCTTGTACATGCTATGGAGAGTTTTGTGACAGTCTGTGATATCTGTATTTATATTTCTTGCTTATGAAAAAGCGTATAGTCTGTTCCTAGTAGAGATATCTGAAGGCTTATCTAACCACAAAACCTCGTCCCCTCTATAAGAGAGTTGACCTAAGGGAAGGTGAAACTAGCATCCAAGACTCTGCACTTGCTGTGGTTTTGGCTGTATATAATGGAGTATGTACAAGGGAAATAGGTGAATTCCGGTGTGCTTTCTGTGTCTGTCGAGAACCCACAGGTCGTCAGAACTTATATGTTCTTAGCATCGAATTTGTGGATGGGTGTGAAGGCAATGTTTGGTCTAACGAAACGATCGGTGTTGTAAGGCTTCGTGGTTGTTCCGAGAAGAGCTTGTTCACGCGCCTGATCAGCGTACCAACGACGAACGAGATCGCGATCCTCCTCGGCCTGAAGAGCAGGCATGATATAAAGACGGGCCCAGACCTTTTCACGGGCAAGTTCACTGTAAAATAGGGAGAAATACATCGTTAGAAGCTATTCCGCGTTTGATGTGATATTCAGATCGGTGTTTATAGTTGGGGAAGAGAGAGTTTAGCGTACTTGGCTTCGCGAAGACCGACGATTAGCTTGTACCAACCGTAAGATACGAAAGCACCCATGCCGAGAAGCAAGATTCCGGGACGAAAACCACGCGCAGGAAGATTTCTCTGTAAAAGTGAAGATTGATCATGTTAGCGTTTTCTAAGGTGAAATTCCCGTACACGACTCCAGTTGTCATGATAAGAAATTGTGCGCGGAATAGCGAATGAAACGCTCATCTATCAAAGAGCAAAAGAATCGCCGTGTTGGCTAATTGGCAATTGGCAATTGGCAATTGGCAAATTCTCACCTTGTATTGAACGGCGGAGTAGCCGCCAACGGGCGGCATATCCTGGCCAGCCATGACGAAGACGAATACAAGAAAATTCTGAGAAATTAGAAGAAATTAGAAGAAATTAGAAGAAAATTCCGCCGTGAAGGCTGTGAATGGGCTCACAATAAAGTTTGCGATGAAAGAAGTAAAAGACGCTAGTAATGAATCAAGACGTTACAGAACTTCTTTTGTCGATTTTAGTACTGTGTTACCCGCCACTTGGAAGATTCAATTGCTAAAGATCGAAATTCCCCAGATTCATGAGTATCGTGAGCTGATCCTTGGCTATGCCCCATTTGGTGATAGTGGATTTATTGTTTTGGCCTGACTAAATGTGGGGATAGTCAAGAAGGCAGCCAATCAGAGCAGATGTGAGATAAAATATCTTCAGGGTTAGCTGGTATAGTAGGGTTAGGAACAAAACCAACTATGCGTCTTGAGTATAAGTATTCATTTCAACACCACCAACACTATAGCAGTTTTTGCATGAGGTCAAGCTAGGCATAACAAGCAAAAAAACACATACAACACTTGGAATTCCCATGTGGTTACCCACCGTAGTACTTATTGTGCCTATGTATTATATTTTATGCGGCAATTTCAAAGTGAGTAATTTAATATGGAACATGCTGTTTAGGGAAAAGCAAAACTGAAAAGGAAACAATAGTAATAGTGACAAGAATAGTAACAAGAATAGAAACAAAAACAAGAGCAAAAGCAAATCCCCAAAAGATCATCATCATCACCTTCTTATCCCAAGAAGTCTTCCTCGCAGTCTTGAAATGCATAATCCTCGCCTCCCTTAGAATCATGGAGGTCTAGGGACAAGCCGGCAGTGTGACGTCATCCCCCATCCTTCCTTTCCTGACCATCTCTCGTGTCACCCAGTGGGCTTCCACCTGAGTTTGAGCAATGAGAAGTCCAATGGTTCTAGTAAGCTAGCCTGAAGTTGATCTTGGCATCCGTTGTTGAAGTATCTTGAATGTCATTCTTAGCGAGCTATCCTGTGAGAAAACCACTAGGTAGAAATGTTGGCCGGCTTCCACTGGAAATCGTGGTATCATGGGCCGTGTTGAGAATAGTGACTGCATCGCTTGAGGCATGTTTTCCATACATTGTGATGATAGTGAGATCGTAGAGTTTTCTCAGTCCGACCTCCCCAATTCCCCACTCTGCACGTCTTACGGAGTCATCTCGACGGAAGTGGATTTCTAGCTCACATAGGATTCCTGATTAGCGGAGAGCTTGGTAAAAGTAAGTCCGGATCACATTACTAAACAAGCGCTTTATAGCTTGACCAGGGGAGAGCGGACAGGATCCCGTGCTTTCTACAAGCTATGGCCGTATGTTGATATATCTAGCACTTAGGAGGTGTTATCAAGAGAATCGGCTACCCCGCATTCAAACTTGCTGCGTAATTCGATACTAGACCGCTGTCAGACCGGACTCTCCTTATTGTTAGTTGTGCTGAAAGGCTAAGGCCTAGATAGGATAACCAAAACACACTGTAGGTAGTCTGACTGGTAATTGTTTATTTAGACTAGCTAAAACCATGTGACTATATAAAAATATCAGTTAATTAGTAAGAGATAACCTATATATGTAAATCTTCCATAGTACCTGTCTAGATAATCAATCACTAAAGTTCAATACGGATAAGCATTCATGCTACTTCATAGGCATTACGATATGAACCTACCATAGTTGAAATCACACAAGCAATGGGTAAGCTGCTGATGTCCTATGATGGTGCGTACTTTGAGCCAGAATCACAAACTAGGCAGACCAATACAGTGATTTAGGCGCCTAATACTCAGTTAGGCTGTTCTAACTACCTTGTATTTCCACAAATACAACCACAACCTCATTTGTTCTGTATATTTATATTCATACTCTCCTGTTTATTTTGCCTTTTCTCCATTCAGATCTATCTGTATATGTCAACCTTCCCTGTCATCTAAAAACTCGAATTCGATCTTTCCCATTCTTTACACATTCTCCGATAGTATCAGATACACCAACTCTAGTTATAGCATCTAAAGTTCGTCCAGGAAAAGACACCTATGTGATTGGCTGGATCTTCGCCTTATCTCGGGAACTTTCTGCTGCCAAGCTCATGCTTGATGCAGAGTTTGAGCACCCTGAAAACCAGTCCTCTACAAGTTCAAGCACTCATATGTATGCGCGTATTAAACATAATGTTTTTTTCCACTTGCTTACCAGCTGTTGGTCAAACTCGGGCGGCCGCAGCTGCTAATAGCATGGCAGGGGACTTTCCTACTTCTCTTAGATTTATAATTTCGGTAAGAATTGGTGCTGGAATTCCCTCTCTGGAACATGATATACGATTTGGCGATATTGTGGTTGGCAAACCTTCCGGTACATTGAGTGGTGTTGTCTAATATGATATTGGCAAATTGCTGTTCGCATTGAATAATTTCGAAGCCAACATAGATATCGATAAGCCTGCTTTTCCTACATATATTGAAAAAGCGTCATCATATAGTGCAAAGGCTAGGAGAAGCTTTGGAAAACCAGCTTCTCAACCTGATTGAACTATTCTATCCAGAGCGTATCCATCATCTTTATGCTCCGATAACAAAAGTTCTACAGCTGGTTTAACAACACGAACAACGACCTTCATTCGATCTTTATAGGCCCAGGCTGCGGAAAATCTGTCTTGAGCAGGTTTCTCATCAAGGGAAAATTGAGTGGAGATTCTTCACAAGCTTCATCACCGTCTGATCCATCACCTTCAGTCTGCTACTTCTTTTTCAAGGATGATGGATACCAAAGTAGCCTCGCCACCGCTCTTTGTTCGGTTCTTCACCAGTTGATCAGCCATCAACCGCGTCTACGTCATCAAGTCCTAGTGTCTTGGAAAAACAACGGGGATAAACTTCAACATGAGGAGATGGCACTCTGGCAGATTTTGATCACAGCTATTGCCGATACAAATTCACCAACACCTTCGAAGTTACGCCCTAAATGAATGCACCAAGCGAGATCGACCGACATCGATCAGTTTGACTACGAAGTGGCTCGAGAAGACTAACTCTCCATGGCTGGAGGTTTTGTTTGCAAGCCGTCCTTATTGGGGAGACAACTTCGACACCGCTATCAAAATGTCCGAGTTGGATGACTCCGACGAGTCAGAGGACCAGGCTGATTGGAATCGGGGGTCTCAAGGTGCCAGAATCGGCGCAGGAACGGGAGAAGCTACCCAAGCAGGCGCAGGCGAGGACGAAGCGACCGGAGACTAAATCAATGGCGAAGAAGGAGCTTCAGAAACTGGAGGGGCTACGGGCGACGGCGAGCATGGTTCAAGATAGCCGGGGTAGGGGAAGACTCCGGAGACCAGATAAATGGCGAAGAAGGCGGTGAAGAAATCAGAAAGGCCACAGGCGAAGGAGAACGCCCAGGAATCGGTGCGAGGGGGGCCAGAAGCCACCGGTGACCAGATGAACGGCGATGAAGGCACTGAAGAAACAAAAGAAGCCACAGGCGAAGGGTAACGGGGAGTCGACACGGAGACCTCGGGAGACAAAACCAGAGGTGAAACGGGAGGAAGCTCGTCAGTTTCGCTTAGGAGCGGCGATGGCTTGATATACACGATGGAAGAATCAGGGGAACTAGGCAGAGAAATGTTAATCGCGTCGGCTATCGACAGGGATGGCGAAGTCGGAAGGGAAACTTTGATAGCTCCATCAAGTGAAGCTGTCGGTGACGAGGGCAAGGAAGCTAGCTGAGCCTCGTGAAGAGATGCCGAGGGAGAGGGGGGGCACAAAGATCTCGATCGGAGGGCAAGAAGTCATACCCTTGACATGATGAATATCAAGACGGTTTTTTTCTTATAGTGAAAGTAGTTGTGATCTTTGGCAGATGTAAACGAAGTTATAGTAATTTCTGGACGAGAGCACTACGAAAAGCATTAAAAGAGAAGAAGGGAAAGAACTTTCAGTGTCTAGATAGCGGGAAGATTATCTTATCTTGTAGCAAACTTCCTCCAGGTGTTATTCAGCAGAAAGTCCTATAACCCGCGCGCTCCGGTTGGCTAGACACGCTGTAACTGCTCTGACTAGTTTTGTAAACTTCGACGCGCCGAAGCACCGATATATGTCAACGGAAGGTACGCCTCTTAACCTGGAATTCCGATTGCCTAATCAGGTAGAGATCAAGTCACGATGGGCTTTTGATGAAAATCAATGTTAAAGGTCTATATTTGGCGGTGGTAGTGCTTCAACTATAGTTGAAAGTTGCTTGATGGGATAACACAGTGACAATAGCATCATAGTACGAGTTTCATGATCAAAATATCTTGTCTATAGAATCCTGGGGGTGTTGTTAAAGAAGACATATTTTTGGCGTAACTCCACTAATCTCTCGTTCACGATTCACCATGTTATAAATCTAGCAAGAAAATTCGGACGGGTCACATCGTGTTACTCCAATGCTATCTTATGGAGTCTATAATGAGCTATTGTTGTGCAAGACAGTCCTTTGTCATATGTATCGTGAGATCTTATATTCGCCTGATAAACAGGGACATTTCGATATATAGGCTATTAAATGGACAACTAATGACCAGGAAAACAGACTCAATACATACACATTCCATTGAATAACGTCAGCTTCATAGGGCTCGAAACAGGGATGTTAATTGTGTAGTATATGCTAATATAAAACTGGGTCCCGTGACACCATGCCTCAACGACACGATGCAGCAAAAACCAACTCGGATGAATGCTTTACGAAGTTATTAAATATTTGGTGCAGTTTATCTCATCTATATGTCACTACCAATCTGCTATATCCTGGTCTTGTTTCTCGGAATTCGTTGATGCTATGTATTTTTAGTGATTGTTACATCATAATCATTCAAGCTTATGATATACTATAATTTCGTTGTTCCGTACTTAATTATCATGGGCATTAGTGAACGAGAGCATTTGTTTTACCAAATAATTATATTAAACAAAGACAACACGTAACATTAATTCTACGTTCTTAATACTTCGATATTTACTCGATGTAACAGTTGATCATATAAGGTACAATGATACTTTGCATAGCCTAAAGCATCACTAACGAAAGTAGACCTTCAGGGAGTATTAATAATGTCTTCTCACCAGAGAATTTCGACACCATTGATCATGTCATTCTTGTTCCCAGACGCGCTTAACATCAAGCGTGACGGACATCTCTATGTTGATGTTTACTTCCAGATATTACCACATATGGCTCTATGATGGCCTAAAACGTAATACTACTTGGCCTATAAAACTCGCTCAAAGCGGCGTCGCGCTCTCAGCAACTGCTGTTGTTTACTAAGTAATAGGACGGGCACGCTAACGTGATCCTATCAAATGCTACAGTTCCCTCAGTGTATATAAACCATCTCACCTCTCAACCAAAATTTTGAAAAGTTGCCTTTCTTTTCTTTTTCTCGTCATATGTACTGCACTTTACAAACTCTTTACTACTACTGCCGCTACCGCTTCCAAGCAACAATACAATTCAATTTACGATCAAAGCCAACTTCAAGATGACTACCTTCACCGTACGTATGAGATATCATGAACTCGTGAAACTTCTGATCGCTAACCGCAGACAGATCTACGAAACGAGCTATAACTTTAGCTCTCGCGAGTCTTCCGCTGATGCTATGGACTAGATGCCCACTGCTTCTTCGAAGACCGCAATTCATACCCGCAACAGGGTCATCACTCGTGATGCGGAGTCCACTCATATCGAGCCTACTCATGATGCCGAGTCTACCCTTGATGCCAAGTCTACCCTTGATGCTATGGACTAGGAACCCACTGCTTCTTGGGAGATCGCCATTTCTGCTCGCAAACGGAAGCTCGCTCATGACGTTGATGTGGAAGAGAACTATCCTAAGCGTCCTTACTTCCCGCCTTATCTTTCTTATCCTGAATTCCGCAGACGCCAACGCGACATTGCTCGCCGGTGGCGCGAGGATCGCCGCCAGGAAGCACTCAAAAAGAAGGTTGATGAAGACGCTCTCAAGCAGAGAAAGAAGGACGAGTTCGAGGCAGCCATGGCAGCTGCTTGTGCCGAAAATGGCAGACGCCTGGCTGTTGTCCTCACTAAGTCTTTAGAAGCTCGCGCCGCCGACCGAGCTACTTTCACTCAAGCCATGATTCCTAGAGTTGAAAAAGCTGCTCATGAAGCAGCTTTGAAGCTGGAACAGCAGCTTTGCGAGGAAGGAAAAGCCCGCCTGGCCGATGAGCGGGCCTTCGAAGCTGCTGCCGGATACTACGGGCAACTTGAAGAAGACTTCGAGATTCAGGCCGAAGTCGACTCCCAGATCTTTGGTGAGTTCAATGAGTGGCAGTTGACCACTCAAGCTGAGCACACCCAAATCATTGGTGAGTTTGAGGCGCAGCAGTCAGCCACTACTACAGTTGTTTCTGTTCTTCAGGAAACTACTGCCAACTCTCAATTCCAGCGCGGCCGCCGGGCAAAGACCGTCGCGCCCACCGGCCCTATTGAGCCTTGGGTTTCGCGTCTGCGCCCACGCGCCGCTTCTCATATGGCTTAAGCCATTGATTTCTCCATTTATCATCTAGGTTTTTAATCTTCAAAGTTGGTTTTGCACCATACGCTAAGTCTCCTGTCAGTTCTATGTGCATCTTATTCTCCTCCCAAATGAAAACATGACTTTGCGATTGGACACTACATCACATCTTCTGAACAGTTCAGAACCTTACTCTTCTTTCATAACTTCTCCCACGATTGTTATTCATATCTTTACCTCTATTTTTACCTTTATCTTTATCCTGATGCTTATTCTCATCCTGTGGTTGTTCGACGGCGCGGGGACAGCATTCGGAAGAGAGTGAAGGGTGTTGCACGGACCTGTGACATAGCGGGGCTAGGGATGACCAGGTTCGCAAGTCTCTGGACTCACTATCCGCGGATGGTGGGGTAGATGGAGGCTGAAGATCGGGGGCATTCCGACTAGGAGCGAGGCAAGGTTCCAAGGAAGACGGCTACCTTTCGATGGAAGGGGAGGAGGAAAGGAGGACTAGTTTGGGCTCTGACTTCAAGACAAGGGCTACCGGACTTAGCTATCCCCGAGGGGAGACCTAGGGTTGATGGGGCCCGGTGCACACATCAAGGGAGTGTGAAATGCACCTAGGTAGGGGCGGAGGAGCGCTGACAACAGATGTGGAAAATGGCACCCTAGATAGAGTATATAGTTACTGATATTCTAAGTATTGACTAAACTTTCTAGGTATCTCAGTCCCTGAGCTCGAGCTCCTCATTTCTACGCCGCCTTTGGCGGAAGTAAGTATCATCCTCCCTTCCTCAAGGCAATCAAGCATCATACTAACTTCTTACACACTTGGATGGCCTGATGGGGTAAGTTCTCTCATGCCCTGTAGATATAGACTTAGATGGACACTATCAGATAGACGCTAGGGACAAGTTGTTGAATTAGCAAACAAAAATAGATTGAAGACCAAAAATAGGTCACGGGGGACGAACACAGAAAGAGAGGATCAAAAAAAATATTCATTGGTCAAAGAATAGACCACTTCTAATGGAGTTGGAGATATCAAAAGACCAAAAAATAAGTCAAAAAAGGTCCAACAATCAAGAAAAATAAGAGACTAATTTTTCCTTTCTTGTTTTTTTTCAAATCGTGTTTTCTTTTTCCTACGTTGTTTTTGAAAGTCATGTTTTCCTTCTGTATTGTTCTATTTCTTTGTGGAGGTCTTTGGGCTTTTTTCTACCTCATTGAAGGGGGGGGGGTATTGTCGTGACGATTCTTTTTCATTTTTTCAATTTTTTTTTACAAGTAAGCAAATTACAAGATATCTTAACAAGAAAACGGATATCTCCGTACTGTTCGTGATATCGTAGTTGTAAAATTATAAAAAAATGCCGTAGTATGACGTCGTATGCTGTAGAGACGTCGTGCAAAGTGGATCCAGGCGTTCTATAAAGAAAACCTCCGGCCAACACCTGTTTGGCAGTTGCGGTTTCTATCCCCCGGATGGATGCCGTTGACTGATGTCAGTACTTCCGTAACTAATTATATCTTTACTACGCCGCTATCTTCGGACATTGATATAGCAGTTTTTTTATGTGGTCATACCAAAAGATAGCTTCAGAACTAAGAGTTCTCCAATAATGATATATAAATATAATGGACAACAAGGAACGCACGAATGTATATAACTATACGCGCTCACTCATCTCGACCAAGCAGGGACTCGAACCCTGAGCCTTTGCCAAGCTGGTGAATCAACCGGAAGACAACGCGCTACCATTGCGCCACTCGGCCTGAAGAAGTGATGATGATTGTATTTATCGTCTAGAGATTTAACCTGAAGAGTTGAGTTTGTCGAATGTCCCGCACATACAACATAGTCTATCAAACCCCCCAAACCATCGGCCGGAAGACACATGTATTATCGCCATCGTCGCCCATCATTTTCGGATCATTTGTTATCAATCTGAGAAACAGAAGAGCGAGAGCT